>VDFB02049556.1:0-76995 GCA_007258455.2 Sequoia sempervirens | reverse complement strand
CTAAAATCTAGTCTGCGATCCGTTGTAAAGGCAACGGGATCCCGTCTTATAAACGGGATCCCATTACGTTTTCAATGGTCGAAATCGAAACGGGATCCCGATTATAACATGGGATCCCGTTTATTAGTAAACGGGATCCCGTGTTATAATCGGGATCCCGTTTTTTGAAATTTGAATTTGGTTTTGCATCGTGGGCGGGTTTTTGCCAAGGTTTTCGGTTCGGGAAAAGCTTTGGAAGTCCGAACCTAAGCCTTCAACCTGGTTTGACCTGCAAATTGAAGGCCCTAACAATGTCAAAGAAAAATATCGACTTTGGACATATGGCTGATGACCTTTTTTGAAAATTTTCTGACAAAATGAAAACCCATTTTAGATCAAACAATGCAGATTCTAAATATATAATTTGTTTTGCAATTGAATTATTTTTGTATTTTTCAATTAATTTCTAATAAAATTGGTCCATAAACTTTAAATATCAGAGTTTTTTACTATTTGAATAACTTTTGATCAACATAACATTTTGACAAACGGATTGCACGAGAGCAAACATCAGACAATTCTTTTCAATTTGAAAAAAAAAATTGAAAAAATGATAAGTTTAGGTCATCTTATGCATGTCGTACATGACGATTTTTCAAAACAACAAATTGCCTAGTAAAAAATTAACAAAAAAAAAATATTCAATAAAAAATTACAAAAAAATATCAAGAGCAAGGTTCAGTGAGTCATAAAACTTTTCCCAAAAGGATTTAGAAAAATACGATAATTTAAGTCAAAATATGGATGTCGTACACGTGCATGGTATGGTACAAAAAAATGACTTTTAAACAGTGGTTTTTTGAAATGCCTATTGAAACTCAATTTGTACAATCTGGGTATTGAAATAAATTACATATTTGGAAACTAGACTCCGAGCACTACATTTTATGATTAGTGACTTTTTTAAAGATTTCATCTCTAAGTGCTTCAAATTTTAAGGTCAAATGTGTCAAATACTGAAAATCAGGGAAAACACTTCCACTTTTTGGCCAAAAAGTGGACTCAACTTCTTGCACACACCCTATGTAACAAACTTGGTTTGTAGTTTAAGCTATACACTTTTAAGTAACATCAATAAGGTTTAGAAATTATTGATCACTCTCTACAATAGCCCATTAAACATGGGTTGTGTGTGAATGCACTACATAATTGATATAACACAACCACTCTGCATATCAACCAGAGTTATAGGCTCTTTATTGCAACAAGAGGTAATCACTCTTCGATCATGCTATAATTACATCCTAACCTATTAAACTTGAGACAACCTGAATGCACCCAATGATGATTGAAACCTACATTATACAACCTAAATTAACTACATTATATGAGTTCCTCCATTTCTATCACAACATAGCCACATTAAACTTGGGTCACACATGAATGCATCTTGTATTTGTTATAGCACAATTGTGCCACATGACCAATAGAGTTATGGATCACATAATTACATACACAAGAATTTGTTCCTTGGTTGTGATCTTATGGTGATTCCACACAACAAAATCTGGACATGAAATTCTAAAAACCCTAAACCTCTAAAAATGAAATCTGATGAAATGTTTCTTTAAAATATAATTTTCAAACCTGGAACTACAAATCTGACTTCACAACTAATTTCTGCAAAAAGACAATGACTACCCTCAACCTAGTGATATCTTCTTGAATTTTTTCTAATTTTTCCCAAGAAAATCGTCCTTAGTTCTCCAAAAACTGTCTCAAGTAGAGCAAAACACTGTCACAATAAATTAGCGAACACACTTTTCTTTATGTTGGCCACAATTTGATTTTTTTCTTATTTTTCATGTTTGTCAAAATTTTGACAAGACTGATAGTTGGCATTTCAACAAAACCCAGGTTCGTCAAAATTTTGACAAACATCAGGGATAAACTTTTAAAAAATTGAAAATTACACATCAAATTTTACAAGCACCTGATGATACATCAAATTATACATATTTCGTCAGATTTTGCAGTCAAATGAGTTAGTGATGTATGTTCGTAGCTGTGGTAGAATGTCAAAGAGACTTTCATTAACGTTTTCCTGATACTCCCTTGTCTCTTTGATATGTTATTGTTAGAAAGTTGAAGAGACTTTTATCAATGTCTGCTTGATTCCTTCATGTCTCTCTGACATTTTTTTCTCACTTTCTCTTACAGTTTCAAAGAGACTTCTTCATTTTTCCCTCCAGCACATTGATGTCTCTTTGATATTTCCATTCATCTGACCTTGTTCTTGCTAGTTATTCACCATTTATTTTATAATAATCTCTCGATGTCTGAGAGAATTTTTTCTGTTTCCTAAATGTAGAATAATCCTATATCTTTAGACTGTTGTTGTTATTGTATCTTTTCAAAGAGGCATGTTAATTTTTCTCTTCGATGCATCCAAATCTCCTCGATACATTATTCTTTGGGTTGTCAGAGAGACATTTGAGGATGTCTCCTTGAAGCATGGGAGTCTCCTTGATATCTTCATCATCCTTCTATTGACTTTTTCAAGGAGACATTATCATAGCTCTCTTCGATGTGGCACTGTCTTGGTGACATACCTTGTGTCGCTGAGGAAGTACTCTATGGAAGGGGTTTATTTCTAAGTGATATGAGAGGCTTTATTTTATGAGCTATGTACATGAGGGAATTTAATATTTAATATTCAAATACAGTAAATAATTAAGGGTAATGGATTTTATAATGGAGATGGAATAAAATAGATATGTGAAAACCAAGGTGGAAATATTAGCTCCAACTATAGCTCTGATTGGGCATGAATGAATGTGAGGTCACTGCAAGAATCTAGAAATGATCTCTAGGAGGTAGACCATGGATAAATGTGATTAAATGGGATGGGGGAAATGGGAACCTAAAACTATTGTGCATAGAATATTATACTTTTAAGAAAAGAAGTGTTTCAGGAATTGTCCATGCACTGGCAATTCCCAATCTTCTCCTAACATATTTTGAAGATAATAAGAATCTTCAACACCATTTCCTATAACAACAAATGATCCTATCCAAAGAGCTTCAAACTTCCCATGTTTTCCTTTATCTTGACACCTGGCATTCCATAACATGACCATGTTATTCACTTCAAACTTTCTCTCTTTTTCCCTTTTGTCAAACAAGTATTTTGTTTATGCCAACATCTTTGTGTTACACTCCTGGGCCAAGCTTCTATTCTCATCCAATTCTGCCAATTGCTCCATTCTATCTTCCATAGGTTTAGGGATGTCTAAATCTTCCTGGAGCATAAACTTATATATTGGTAGAAGGTTTTGCATAGGCATCCTTGCTTGTGTCCCATTAACCAATTCAAAAGGTGATTTTCTAATTAAATTCTTCACTATGATTCTATCTTCCTAGACCACCAGCCTTAATTTGGAGTCCCAAGCCTTTTTATTATTATTCAACATCCTTTTAGTTATTTTTAGGATACTCTTGTTGCTTGACTCAACCTTCCCATTTTCTTGTGGATGATATGGAGATGCATATGAGATTGTTATACCATAAGTATCACAAAATCCTTTGAACTCTTCTGATCTAAGGCACATACCATTTTCTATGATTATCCTTACAGGTGTCACAAATCTTGTGATGATGTTCTCCATTAGAAAATTTATCACAACCTTACTAGTGGCTTGATTTTTAGGGATGGCTTCTATCCATTTTGTAAAGTACTTAGTTGCCACTAGTATCCATTTGTGACCTCCACTAGATTTCTCTAGTATTTCTTTAATGAAATCAACCCCCCATTGGTGAAATGGAGCTTCTACTTGCATTGGTCTAAGTTGCAGTGCTCCTTGATACTTCATTTTCTCAAAAAAATATTTGACAAGCCTCACACTTTCATACATATGCAAAAGATTCATTGAAAACCTTGGGTCAGTAGTATCCAACTCTTAGGATCTTGTGGGTAGTGGTTTTGGCTAAAAAATTTCCTCCATAGACTTCTTCATGTATCTCCTTTAATACATGTTTTTCTTGTGAGTCATCTAGGCATAACAACAATACTTCATCTATGTTCTTCCAGTACAAGTCTCCATCCGTGAAGACATATTTTGAGGCATGCAATTTCAAGGCTCTTTTCTGATTTTCATTTAAATCTTTAGGAAATTTCTGGTTTTTGAGATAGTACATTATATTAGTATACCATGAAGTGTGCTCAATACTGGTGATCATATTTTCTTCTTCCCTGTGTTACATATTTCAGATTCTTCAAGGTTTGATTTATCCATGAGCTTATCCAACCCTTGTCTTCTTACCAATTTTGTGATTTGGATTTCAATATCAAGCAGTTCCTAAATTATGTTAATCCATCTACACCTTCTCCCTGTAACTTATGTCTATACAAATACATCTTTAACTACAACATTAGGAACACATCCAATCACCTTAGCACCTACCAAATAAGGTCTAAAGGCTTTCACATCTTTGAAAACTGCATACACCTGCTTCTCTATAATGTCATACTTTAGTTTTTCTCCTTGAATAGATTTTCTTAAGAATGATATTAGTTGCTCATATGCTTTATTGTTTTTATGTAACATTACTACTACAATGGTGTGGTATGATGCAAATGAAAAGATCTGGAATGGTTTACTGAAGTCAGGGGATTTTAACATTGGGGCTTCCTTGATTGCTCTTTTTATAGATATGAATGTATCAATTGCTTATGTTGTCCAGTCAATCTTGGATCCTTTCTTCAACATCTTTGAAATAGGCTTGAAAATCTTGAAAAAAATTGATATAAACCTCCTTACAAAGTTTATTTGTACAAAGAAAGATTGAATAGCCTTTACTATCTTCAGAATAGGAATCTTTTCTATAGGCTCTACCCTCTCTATATCAATTTTGACTCCATCTTTGGACACTATGAGCTTCTATATTGAGCGGACAAAGCCACAATATATCTTGCAATCTCTTCATCCAAAGGTCTTCTCAGGGATACACCATATTCAATTGGTTCCAAATTGTATACTTCGTCATTACTATCCACATCCTCATCTGAGAGAACTTGTTGGTGATATGTGCTAGAAATTTTCCTTTGGTCATCTATATCCACTTCATGAAACTCCATATTAGAAGAGCACTCACTGTCAGCTAAGTTAGAACCATCCATAATCATATTTATATCAATGTCCTCCTCATCTGACTGATCACATTCCTTAGGTGCACCTTATTCAACTTCAATGATTTGTGCCACTACACATTGATGAGGAGAATGAGGCATCTGGAAAACCATGCACCAAGGATTTTCATTAGCACAATTTCCTGAATTCTTCTGCAAAGGATCTAGGGGAACCTTATTCTGAGCATTTCTCTCATTATTGGGAACAAGTTTCCCATTATACCAATTGGTATTGTAGGGGTGATCTTGCAACTGAGAAGGTCTTTCATTTCTTTGATAATTTTTTGATGGACCCTTTTCTTGCCTTGCGATTTTTTCATTTATAGTGTTCATGAAATTATTAATCTTATCCTCCAGGGTACCCCCTTTAACACCCTAGCTCTTATCCTCCTTTTTTGAGTTTCTGAGGAATTTTGTATCATCTCTTCTACCAACTTTATCAGTGGCTTTGCTGATATTATCAATATGTTCTTCCATTTTATAAGCCTTGTTCAACATTTGAGGATTCTTATCCAACAGGAAGTATCTCATCTTAGCATCAAAAGCATTGCAGTAATTTACCAGGAACACATTGTCATTCAATTGTAAATGAGGCAACCTTTTCCTTTCCTTTTGGAACCTTGTATTAAAATCAATCACATACTCATTAGAACCTTTAGCAATGTTATTAAATTGATTCAATAAAAGACTCAAATCAATTGTATCTCCATACTGCTCTCAAAACATCCTCTTGAATTCCTCCCAATAGCCAATACTTTCAGCAAGAAAACTCTTATACCACTCTCGAGCATCTTCAATGAGAGACTGCATAAAAAACTTCATCATTACATCCTCTGCTTCTACCTCAGAGTCATCCATAACATTTTTGAATGCTTTAAGGTGATCTTCACCACTCAAGGCATTATTTCTAGAGAATCTAACTAAAGCATGTCTAAAGTCTTTAGGAAATGGGTTAGGATAACCAGGTATCCTAGTGAAACATAACTGCTAATACCTATCAACTTGGAGAGACCTCCTAGTATGTCTATCTCTATGAGAATTTATATGTTCATCATCCTTTTGGTTATCATATTGATTTTTGTTTTTATCCTTCCCATTTCCATCATCACCACCACCTCCCTTCTTGTTCCCCTCATCATCTTCTAAGTATGAGTTCTTGTTTTTATTATTTCCTCCACCTGCACCACCCTGATCTCCACCACCACCTCCAATAGTAGTGTTTCTTCCATAATTCTTCTTTTGTGACTCACTACCCTTGTGTCCAGAGCTTGATGCCTTTGGATTTGGTGTGGACATTATAAGAAAGGCAATCTTTCTAGCTGTTTCTGCATTAACAACTTCTATTTCAACTTTCTTCAACTCATCTTGCAGTTTATCATTTTCCAACTACAATTTCAAGATCTTAGGGTTTGAGGGTGTAGTGCATGGACTAGGACAAATTTTAGCATTAATGGTGGGGGTTTTAATAGATGAAGTATTGGTACTTGAGTTGGTATTGGTATTGAAAGTATTGAAGGTAGTCTTATTTATCTGATCAATGTGATTCTTCCCATTGTCTATAAATGATGATTTCTTAGTAGCAGCAGGATCTAAGGCTCTGGTAGTTTCAATAGAAGAGGTACAAGTATTAGTAGCAGAGGTTCCCATCTAGAATGTTGCTTTAGCAATTTCAAAGGTAACCTTAGCAGCCAACTTGGAGACATTTTCAGTGAAGGCTTTCTACCTAGCAACATCTTCTCTCATCTTTTCTATTTTTTGTTTTCCGGCATCTCTCAAGTTGCATAGGTCTAATCATATCTTCCTTCTCCTTCAACCCCTTCTGTCTATTCTATTCTTCTTCCTTAAGCCTGTACCATAGAAAAATGGATCATTGACATTTTCATGGTCTTTTAGGTCTTTCCCTTGTGATGTTTGACTTGCCTTGCTTTGATTTAATGTTGCAATGTAACTTATGCATTCACATTAAGTCCTAAATATTCAAAATATGTCATCTTGTGAAGGTGTTGTGAAGTGTTGTAACACATTTCTACACTTTTCTAGACACTTTTCATTATAATTCACCTAAAAATACCTTTTCATCACTTGTCAAGTCCTATTTTAAGGTGTTGTAAAGTCTTGTAACAAGATTTCACACTTTTCTAGGCTTAATTTCACTATTTACACCTTTCTTATGCTTTATTTGACCCCTTTATCCACTGATAAGACTTAATTAAGTGTATTTTTTAATGTAAACCCAACAAATAACATTAAATGTAACCTAATTTCCAACACCCACTTACAAGCCCAAGTGGGACCCATTTGCCATGGGTGGTGAATGAGTCCCTCTTGGCTCCAAATTCAAAATAATTCAAATTTTCTTTTGGGTTTTTATTTAAAAGTACCTTATGTCAGCTTGTGATGATGTATTATTGGGTTATTAAGGCATAAGTGTGTATAGATAACTGTTTTTCTCCTCATTTTACATCTCTCCCCATTCATCAAGTCCACTTGTATTCATTCAACATCAATTAGCATTCAAGAACTTTGCATCATTTAATCAAGCATTCATCAAGCATCTTGGAGCAACCATTGGCATATCTTCATATTTATTCAACAAGATTGTGGTGATTTTAGAACATTGCATGTTGTTTATTCATCATTCCTTGTTCATTTCATTCCATTTCTTCATTAAGGGTTTGATTAGCAAAGTGGGATTTGACCAAGGAAAATCCCTATATGCTAACCCTTAACCATTTTCCCCCTTTTGCATGTGTGTTTGCAGACTTTTGTATGCAGATTTATCAAGCTTAGGTCTTGAAAGGTGGTCAACAAGTCAATAAAGTGTTTCAAGTCAACTAAACCCTATTTCAAGATTGGAGACAACCTGCAGTATGTTTTCTACAAAATTGACTCTATCAACCTGACAAGAAGACATGTGCAGATCTAGAGCTATAGATTGACCTTTGATTTCATAGAATTTTGGAGGACTGATTCACCATTAGTGGAAAATGAATCCCACCTTAAGGCTAAAAAAGGTGATTTTGTCAGATTCCAGTTCTCGACAATCAAAAACCTGTTTCAGGAGATTTTACTAGTAGGAGGACTGATTCACCATCAGTGGCGAATGACTCCCACTAGTCATCAATAGTGATTTTTCCAGCATTCCAGAATCTTCTCAAATCTACAATTTGTTTCTAGGTGCATTCTGATCAACCTATTTCAATTGTGTTTGCATTTGTTCATGTTTTAGTTCATTCTTGCATATCTCACTGTGTTTTCAAACATTACATATTAAATTAGTTTTGCATTAATAATCAGTTAATTACATCATTTAGTTGCATTTACATCCTTGTATTTAGTCTTAATTACATTATACAATCCTCTATTTGAGTGAACCATCACAATTTTTGGGGTTTTATCTCTCTCCTTTTAGGTGAAAGATCCCAAGAGTGCAAGAGAAGCTCATAAAACCTACCAAACTTTTGGTTCAAAGCCTAAGCTCCTCCTCTTCTAAGGATTGCATATCTCTGTATATGTCTTCTTCATTTTCTAAGATAGTTCCAGCCTCACTAGATGCAAGAGTATAATAGGCTTGATCAACTAGGTCTTCCTCAAGGTAAATGTGCACTTCTATATTAGGAGACTCTCACCTTGGTTTGAAACTTTTTCCATTGAAGACAGATCCAACACCGGGGGTTAGAGGCTCTGAGAACTTCTTATTCTTATCCCAAAACTCCCACCTATCCTCCTCTCTTGACACATCAAATTCACTATCAAATACTTTCTCAATAGGAAAAATCCCTTGATCTACATTAAAGGCTCTTCAATGTCATGTGCTTCTCCCTAGATTTTTTCGCTATCTACTTCATTTGAAAAGTAGGAGATTCTTCATCAAGGGATTCAACAGACTTACCTGATTCAGTAGTTTTCTTCACCCATAATGGTTGTTTGTCTTTTGCAAGCTCAAGTTGCAGCCTTTGATCTGGATGCTTTTTCATATAGCTCCTGGTCTTCTTCATAGTGTCAAATGTATCAGAATCCTTCTTTTCACGTTCTCTTTCAAAATTTATCTTTACACCAGTATATGAGACTTCAGACTCACCACCTAGAATGCTGGGAAATAGGAAGTGATTGCACTTCAACTTGGTATTTGTAATTTTAGAAAAGACTTTGAAAATAACAACACAAAGTGATAGAATTAACCAAAATTTGATGCATAAGACTAGACATGGCTTTTATGCTACAATTTTGAACCAATTATTCTTTAACAATGAAGAATAATATAATACTCGACTCTGACTCTACCAGATCCAAACTAGAGACCTTGAAATCAGTAAGTCCCCAAAAGAGTCACCAATTTGTTGGTTATTTTTTAAGAACCAAGCTGGTCTTCAGAATTTCTTATGGGCTTTTCCATTTCTAGTAATTAGAAATCTAAAGGGATTGGCTAACAAATGAGTAAAAGCTACAAAAAAATTACTCCTACACTTTGGGCTCTGTAAAAAAAAAAACTCTCATATATCACGTGATTTATATTTAGATGCATTGTAAAAAAAGATAACTCTCATATATCTACTCAACAATATAGTGTATCAAAAGAGTTGGAAATTCTCTTAAATAACACCTTATACTTGGAGCATGAGAAAAGTGAAATTCATCGTAGCATTACTACAATGGTAACCCATCTCAAAGATTTGTAAATAAAGTGTGATTAGTTGATTAACTAACCCATGAACTGATTTGTGAGTGATTTACCAAAACTAGTGCCTTATCCTAAAAATGGAGTCAACCTTGACCTATGTGTTAACCTGATAACAATTCAACAATAGCAACATATAGCTTAAGAAACACTGCATTACAACTTTCCATCATAACATTCTCGACCATTACTTCTTAAAAATATCCTAGTGCATAATTCATATGAGTCAAAAATCTCATTCAAGCACTTACACTAATTCATTGAGTGAATAAGTAAGAATGAAATTACACATCCACTGGAAAGCAATGGATATGAATAACATAATACTTGATTATATTTATTCATAGCTCGTAGAACATTTACAGAGGAAAGGCAATAGCCATGAAATTTTCATCATTATGTATTGTAATTTCTATCTAGTTATCAAAATTACATAAATAACTACAAGCTTTGAACTTAAGAAAAAACTCAAACTATGCTCAATGCCTTGCTAAAAATTCACCGTGTCAATTATAATTCAACTAACCCCTACTTTCTTGCCCTAAATTCCTTCTTATAGAAATTAAGGAGCAAAACAAGCCTCATGCTAGAAAGTACACATTTCACTACCCAATTGGACCACTATAACAAAGATTCCCTATTTAGTTACTTTGCATTCCCAAGAGGTGGGAAACATGTGTGAAATAAAAGTAGTCTTGATTTGTCATTGGAGATCCAATGACAGAAACACAAAAGAAAGGACAAAGAATATGTCCACATCTGTAGTCCTGTCATCAATTCAATTTGAAGAAGATGCACTATATTTTCCATACTTTAGCAAAAGCCTAATTCGTACTAAATCTAGGCTATGCAATTCATTTTGACCCATTTTTTACTCATCATGACTACATAATTCAAAATCAAAATTTTCAAATCACCATCTCGTTATTTCTTATTAATCCACCACCCCCTCCAAATATCTGCCACTCCATGCCATGAATTCCACTTCAGTATGCTAGTTGAAATTCATGACCTCATCATAATTTTCTCTATAGGGTGCATACTTGCTAACAATTTGGTTGGCCTCTTTGTCAAACTCCAACAAGAAAATCTCTGCATGAGCCAACATATCCATATTTCTCTTTAGTGTGCCTATATCATATCTTTGACAAATTGAAATTGCCTGATCTGAAATAATTTTATTAGTTTCATCTTTCCATTCCTGTAGGATTTTTATGCTACCATCATCCCTTAGAATGAATGGAAGGAGACCATGATGTGATTCATGAAATGATTTCACCAGCTCTCTTATTTTGATCTCCAAAGATTCAATATTTCCCTTGTACCCCTCAATTTTACCTACAAGAGTAATAGTGGGCTTAAACTTTTAAGGATGGTTAGCATCTTGCTTAGCTCCAATAGAAATCAATCTCAATTCCTTCATCCTAAGGATCCATGGATGTTTCCATAAGTGGAATATCTCTTTCCCTGTCATTGTCAAAATTATTCACATCAGCCACCATGGATGAATAGCTCTAATGAATGCTATTCAATTTGTTATTCACTCCTTTGTTCAAATGCTCCAATATTGTAGTGACAATCTCCATATTGCTATTAAAAACATCCTTATCATTATTTCCACTTTTCTCTTTATATTCATTTAGTTGCTTGAGCAACTCCCCCCTGCTGATATCTTCCTTAGTCTGTGGCATTTTTTATGTACTAGGATCTATTATTGAAATAGTCAGACTTCCCATGTTGTATGGCACAATATCCCATGAGTAACTCACTTCAAGGGTAAATTCATGGGGTGTAGGTTCTTGTGAAGGGGTAGGGGAGTCAAAATAAGTTTTCTTTTTCTTTCCAGGTTGCAAACTTTGCAACTTATCCTCCAGTAATGCTATCTTTGTCTATAAATTAATATTGTGTTGTTCAAGATTTCCATATTTAACTAACAAATCATTGTGTTATGTCCTAAGTCTCTCCTTTTTTGCAGTTATAGATTCTACAGTGGCCCTTGTGAATTATGCAACATGTACTGACATGTTTGCTACCTCTAGAGCTGATGTTTCTAACACCCTCTTTATTATTAAGCCTCCATTTTAATTAGGTGCAAGCTCAACAATGTTAGGTTTCCTTGTGCTTGGGGCTAGAGACCAAATAGCTAATGCATCCCATTGTTCACTCAAGGAAGACCCTTGTAATGCAATTTAAGCCTCTTCTTCTGAATTGTAAAGAGGTCTATCACATTTCTTTTTTATATCAAAGGAAATGGCAGAAGCTAAATGCCATTTTGGAAGTAGTAATATGCCACTATTTCTCACCAATTCTCTCCCCTCCTTTGCAAGCATTTTTTTGGAACTTAGCTCTCATTTCATTCAAAGCCTTTGTCTAGATGGTGGCATTAGGCAATTCTGGATGGAGACTTCTTTTTGTGGCCAAGATTTCGACATATTCATCTCTCTTAGCCTTGTATGCAAACTCCATAAAAGCTCAAGACCTTACAAATGAATCATAATCCAAAAATTTTGTGCATGCTTCCACCCGAATATCATCTCTACCATTAAGCCCAATGAGGTTAGATTTACTCAATCTCATACGGAATTTTAGTGTCACCATTATTGTTGGTGCAATAGGCATTCCTTCTTGCATCTCCTATTCTGATATGCATATGTCATCATCAGATTCTTCATCAACATAGTCCACAAAACTAGTTGGTTCAACCCTCTACTTCTTGAATGGTGACTCTTTTGGTGGTGATGCACTCAGTGGTAGAGTATCAATATACATAATTCTAGGCTTTGTTGGCCTTGGAGGAGATCCTAATGGTACTTGTGGCATGAGAGAAGGAGGCTTGTGCTCCTCTTTGATAGGGAGTGGGGTTGGAGGAACCAATCACTATTTCCTACTCTAGGTCTTTCCTTATAAGACACCCTTTGCTGCTTGGCTTCACCAATCTAACCTATAGGCCCCTAATCATGACTAGGTGCCCCTGGTTTGTTCGACCAACCCCTCTCCTATCAACATGTTGTCCTTCTACCAAGATAACCTTGTTGCTTCACCACATTCTCTCCATTGGCCCTTACTCTTCCTTAAAGACCAAACATCTTCAACCTTCTATTAGATTCTTGCAAGGGGTGAGAGGTGTTGTCAGGCTTCAAAATGATAAAACTAGGGTTCTTAAACAACAACAAGTTTCTAACTTACCATCGCTTTCACAAGGTTCCTTTCTTAGGGTTTGAAAGGCTAGTAGCCCTTGAGCCCCAATTAGGCCTGTCAACAGAGTCAAACTGCACTTTTCTTCTAAACCCACTAAAGACTTAGGTTCTTTTGTTAATAATTATTGTTTCTCATTCCTACACCTCAAAGATTTCTAGGGTTTTAGCCTTGTACAGACCGTACTCTGTCTAAACCCAACACTGACCCAAAACCTAGGGTTTTGAAACTTTTCAAAGCTGTTTCCAGACTGTCAAAGAACTCTCACTCCAGATGAACTATCAGAACCTCCTATTGACCTCCAAGTATAGCTAAGACCCTCAAGAAAATTCACAAGAAATAATTTCTTCAGTATCTCATTTCCCCTGCAAGTTATGGATCTTTTTCTCCAAGTCTGCCCCAACCAGACCTGCACTGGCTCACCTAGGGCATCTTTTTGCTAGCATCTCCTACACTCAACCAAAACCTAATAACTACCATATATACAATGAAGGATCCTAGACACTAATCCCAAAGGGTCGTACAAATTGTACGGTGGGGAAGTACTCTAGAGCTCCATTCTTTCAAAACTGCCTGTTACAGGCCAAAAAAAGACAGTGAACTAACTATTTACAAATAAAGGATGAAAACAGTCTACAAAGGTAAATGAATAGCACACCAAGCTTGTATAATGTGAACACTACATACTACACACAAAATAATAGCAGGATCACTTCATTAAAGCTCAGTTTGAATCAAAAATACAAAAAAACTATCTTTTGAACGTTGTTTCCTTCAATTTACAAAAATGTCACTCAACAATAAAACCTCTAACCCTGACTCAGGGTTGAGTCATGCCTTAAATAGGCTTCCAAAGAATTTGGGCTTCATGGGTCAAGCCTTTTAGATGACCTAGAGCAAACATTATAAAACACACTGTGTTTTCTAACCCTTTGCCAACTTTTGACAACTAAGCAAAATGATGTTATAAAACTATTTAGCACTTGTCAAATTCTTTCCCAAAGTTCAAAATCAACCCAAAGCACCCAACACAATGGTCAACATGACCTTATGATAACACAACAAAATTTGAACTACCTTCTAGACTTCAGGAAAACCCAATTTTTCCCAGGTGCTCTTGCACCATTCTCCCCCTCTCAGCTCAAACAACTAAGGAAATTTAGGAGAGATCAGAGATATATCAATGCCTTGCTTCTTAAAATCTACTTCTTCTACTCAAGTAGCTTCAGATTCATTTATGTTCTTCCATTGGACAAGATGCACCATGTACACATTGTGCGTTGTAGCCTTCTTCACTCTTGACTCCAAGATCTTCTCTGCTTGTAGCTTGTTTGGAGTTGGTAGTGTCATATTGTTGACATCCTTGAATATCTCCCTACTATTCTGGTCAATGAAAGTGACTGTCCCCTTATACTTGATCAGATCAGCCACATTAAACACGGGAGATATGCCTAGGTTTGCTGGTAATTCCACCTTGTAAGCATTATGTCCATACTTCGCTAATACCCTACATGGTCCCACTCTTTTCATCTAGATTTTGGTTGACATCCCCTTCTGCAATTTGTATTTGTTAAGGTGGACCATGACATAGTCCCCTACTACAAATTATACATCCTTCCTTGACAAATCAACTTTCTCCTTCAACTTTTGGGTTGCTGCTGTCACTGTCCTCTTAACCTGCTCCTGAATCTCTTTCATGGTCTGACTGAAGTCTTCTACATGTCCACTCCTATTCTCCATAGATCCAAGGTCTCTGAGCTCACAAATGCCTCTTGGGTGCATTCCATACACAACATCAAAAGGACTTTTCCCTGTAGTTCTATTGACACTGTCATTGTAAGCATACTCAGCTTGTGAGATAACCATATCCCATGTGTGCCCATACTCCTTGGTTAGGAACCTTAAAAGATTACCTAACACTCTATTAACCACCTCTGTTTGACCATCGGTTTGAGGATGGTAAGCTGATCCAAAAGACAGGTTTGTACCTAGTCTGCTCCATAGAGTCTTCCAAAAGTGACTCATGAACTTCACATCTCTATCAAAAACTATGCTTAAAGGTACGCCATGGATCCTTACAACCTCCTTGAAGAAAAGGTGAGCTATTTAGCTTGCATCATGAGTAATTTTGGAAGGAATAAATTGACTCATCTTACTAAATCTGTCTACCACAACATAAACACTGTCAAAACCAATCTTGCTCTTAGGAAGACATACCACAAAATTCATGCTCACACACTCCCATGGTTTGTTAGGAATGGGCAGGGGTTGATATAAACTAGCATTGCTAGCTCCTCCCTTAGCTTTCATACACACAACACACTGTTCCACATACCTTCTAACATCTCTTGCCAACTTAGGCCAATAATAGAATCTTTGTACTAGCTCTAAGGTCTTATTGATACCAAAATGTCCACTACAACTGCCATTATGCTTTTCCTAAATCAAATTTTCCCTCATTTATCCTCTTGGAACACATAATTGATTACCCTTAAATAATAGTCCATTTTGCAATGTATACTCAAAATATTGGCTATGAAAATGATTCTCAAAATCAAAACATACCTTGTAAGCTTCTAAGAAATCTTCATCTTCACCATAGAGGTCTTTGAAATTCTCTAATCCAATGCTCTTTAGCTGTATCTCCTGCTTAATGCATCTACAAACTTGTTCATTTGTCCCTTCTCATGCTTGATGGTAAAAGTAAAATCTTGGATGTATTCCATCCATTTCAAATGCCTATTACTTAACTTCTCTTGGGTGTTGATATAACTAAGTGCCTGGTTATTAGTAAAGACCACAAACTCTTTGGGTAACAAATAACGCCTCCACTTCCAAAGGGACTATACTAAAGCATATAACTCTAGATCATATTTAAAGTAATTTTTCTTGGCTTCATTGAGATTTTCATTAAATAAGGCCACAGGCCTACCTTCTTGACTAGGTACTCCTCCTACTACTACTCCACTTGCATCACACTCAACTGTGAACAAGTTGTCAAAACTAGGCAATAATAGAATAGGTTGAGTTGCCACTTCTTGTTTCAATTTCTCAAACCCTTATCAGCCTCTTGAGTCCACTTAAACATTGTTTTCAGACCACCTTTGATAGTATCTAGGACTGGTGCACATATACCACTAAAATTCCTTATGAATTTTCTATAAAATTGGGGCAATTCATGAAAACTTCTTACCTCTATTGCTGTCGTTGGTGTAGGCCAGTTTAGGATGGCTTCCACCTTGCTTGGGTCCATCTTTAATGAGCCTTTGGACACTACAAAACCTAGATACACAAGCTCTTGCTTAAAGAACTCACATTTCTCAAGATTTATTTCCAACTTCTCCTCTTGCAACCTACTAAGAACCATCTCCACATGCTTGAGGTGTTCTTCTACTGTCTTACTGAAAATCAATATGTCATCAAGATATACTACCACAAAGATCCTTGTGAAATCCTTAAGCACTTCATTCATGAGTCTCATGAATGTGCTAGGGGCATTTGAGAGGCCAAATGGCATCACTTTCCACTCATATAACCCATCATTTGTCTTAAAATCCATCTTCCACTCATCACCATCCTTAATTCTGATCTGCTGGTATCCACTCTTGAGATCCAACTTTGTGAAGAACTGAGCACCTCCAAGACAATCCATCAAGTCTTCAATCCTAGGAATAGGAAATCTATACCTAATGGTGATCCTATTTATTGCCCTAGAATCAGTACAAAGTCTCCACTTACCTCCTTTCCTGGTTGCTAAAACCACTGGCATTGCACAAGGGCTGATGCTCTTTTGAATCAATCCTTGACGCAATAATTCTTGCACCTGCCTAGCTACCTCTAGGTTCTGCTCAGGTGTAAGTTTGTATGCTGCTTTGTTAGGCAATGAGGCTCTAGGTATGAGGTCAATTTGATGACTTATTGCTCTCTTTGGTGGTAAGGTTGCAGGTGTACCATCACTAACTACGCTCTTGTACTTATCAAGCAACCTTTGGATTGCTTTTGGTAAGACTGTCTTTTCAACCTTTTCTTCCTCTTTGGACTGCATCATGATCACATATCCTTCATTCCCTTGGTGTAGGTTGGTAAAAAACTCCTTACCACTGCTCAACATGATGTTTGGTGCCTTTGGCTGTCCTTCATCCTCTTCTAACAGTGACTGCAACTTGAAGGTTCTTCCATCCTTCTTGAATGAGATGGTGTTCTCTTTCCCATCATAAATGGCACTTCTGTCATATTGCCATGGTCTGCCCAGTAGTAGATGGCATGCATCCATGTGTAATACATCAAAAAATAACTTGTCTTTATAACCTCCAATTGATAATTCCACTGTTACTTGCTCATTAACTAAAACACTCTGCCCTTTGTTCAACCAGGTGACCTTGTAGGGGTTAGTGTGAGGAACCTTCTCCAATTTCAGTTTTGTTACTGCCTCCTCTGATATTATTTTATCTATTGAACCTAAGTCTACTATGACCTTGCATACTTTACCAAGTATCTTGCACCTTACTCTAAAAAGACCTCTTCTCTATTTTGGTTCCTCTATAACCAGTTGTCTAATCAAAACCCTATTGAACATCAGATTTTCTCCTACCTCAGATTCTATATGACTAATCTCAGATACTTTAGGACTCACGGTGTCCTCTTGTGCATAAGCCACTTTCTTTTCATTGCTAGATGAGGAAGCTTTCTCCAGGCATATATTAGCAGGATGACCTAGTTGGTTACAATGATAACACTTCATGTTTGCAAAATAGGAACTCTTCCTACCTACTCCTCTTCCTCTGTTTTAACCTCCGTGAGGTCCTCTACCTCTGTTATATCCTCCTCTAGAAGATTTTTCACCTACATGCTCTATGAGTTTAGACTCACCTTGACTTCTTTGGTCACTGCCTCTTCCTTGGTAGCCACCACGCTGTCCTCTTTGATCTCTTTGATCTCTGCCTTTGCCTCTACCCTTAGAAGGCTGATCTTGCTTCCTCTTTTTCCTTTCCTCAATCTTGATAGCCAACTGATAACATTGATGTACTATTTTAGGACTCAAAAGAGTCATCTCCTCTTGGATGTTCCATTTCAAAACATTAAGATACCTAGCCACTTTGAGGCTCTCATCCTCTATCACATTAGACCTCATACAAAGCTTTTGAAACTCCTCAGTGTAAGTGTTTACATCTTGGTCTTTCTACCTCAGACTTTGCCTCTTGTGCAATTGAATCTCATAGTCATCTGGCATGTAGGCTTCTTTTACCTTAGCAACCATTCCTTTCCAAGTTGATATGGGTTGTTTGCCTTCTTTTTCCCTCTCTGTCTGAATGAACTTCCACCATGTGAAGGTTGATCCTCTCAATCTTGACTTAGCAACCTTCACCTTCTGAGCTTTAGTGACTCCATCACACTCAAAATGATTCTCCATGCCTTCTATCCAATCCATGACTAGGTCTACTTCCATCTTTTCACTAAAAAGTGGTATGCCTTCAATTTCTTTCCCACTCAAAGCTTTCAATGCCTTCAAGAAAGGCTCCTCCTTAAAAAAAGGGTCAGGTGCAGGGGTCTTATCTTCCTCTACAATCTCTTCTTCCTTTGGTATTCTTCCCTCAAACTGTGCACTCCTCACTGCTGCCTCAAGTTGGGCTATCCTTTCCCTCAATTGTTTATTGTCTTCTTCCTACTCTTCAACCATCTTGGCTAGTTCTACATTTGTCACCATGGTAGAAGAATCACTAGACTCAGGGTCTGACATGCAAGTTTCTTTCCCAAATCTTTAACTCACTCTGATACCAATCTGATAGGGAATGGGGTTGGATGAACCAATCACTAGTTCCTGCTCTAGGTATTTCCTTATAAGACCCCCTTTGGTGCTTGGCCTCACCAATCTAACCTATAGGACCCTACTCATGACTAGGTGCCCCTGGTTTGTTAGACCAACCCCTCTCCTACCAACATGTTGTCCTTCTACCAAGCTAACCTTGGCGCTTTGCCACATTCTCTCCATTGGCCCTTACTCTTCCTTAAAGACCAAACATCCTGAACCTTTTATTACATTCTTGCAAGGGGTGAGTGGTATTTTTAGGCTTCCAAATGATAAAACTAGGGTTCTTAAACAACCACAATATTCTAACTTACCATCGCTTGCACAAGGTTCCTTTCTTAGGGTTTGAAAGGCTAGTAGCCCTTGAGCCCCAATTAGGCCTGTCAACAGAGCCAAACTGCACTTTTCTTCTAAACCCACTAAAGACTTAGGTTCTTTTGTTAAGAATTAGTGTTTCTCATGTCTACACCTCAAATATTTCTAGGGTTTTAGCCCTGTTCAGGGCGTACTCTGTCTAAAACCAACACTGACCCAAAACCTAGGGTTTTGAAACTTTTCAAAGTTGTTTCCAGACTATCAAAGAAATTTCACTCTAGATGAACTATCAAAACCTCCTCCTAACCTCCAAGTATAGCTAAGACCCTCAAGAAAATTCACAAGAAAGAATTTGTTCAGTATCTCATTTCCCTTGCAAGTTATGGATCTTTTTCTCCAAGTATTCCCTAACTGGACCTGCACTGGCTCACCTAGGGCATCTTTTTGCTAGCATCTCCTCCACTCAACCAAAACCTACTAACTACCATATTTACAATGAAGGAGACTAGAAACTAATCCCAAAGGGCCGTACAAATTGTACGATGGGGAAGTTCTCTAGAGCTCCATTCTTTCAAAACTGCCTGTTACAAGCCAGAAAAAGATAGTGAACTAACTATTTACAAATAAAGGATGAAAACAGTCTACAAAGGTAAATGAATAGCACACCAAGCTTGTATAATGTGAACACTACATACTACACACAAAATAACAAGATGATCACTCCGTTAAAGCTCAATTTGAATGCAAAAATATAGAAAAAATATCTTTTGAACGTTGTTTCCTTCAATTTAGAAAAATGACACTCAACAATAATACATCTAACCCTGCCTCAAGGTCGAGTCATGCCTTAAATAGGCTTCCAAAGCAGTTGGACTTCATGGGTCGAGCCTTTTAGATGACCTAGAGCAAACATTATAAAACACACTGTGTTTTCTAACCCTTTGCCAACTTTTGACAACTGAGCAAAATGATGTTATAAAACTATTTAGCACTTGTCAAATTATTTCCCAAAGTTCAAAATCAACCCAAAGCACCCAACACAATGGTCAACATGACCTTATGATAACACAACAAAATTTGAACTACCTTCAAGACTTCAGGAAAACCCAATGTTTCCCAGGTGCTCTTGCACCATTCTCCCCCTCTCAGCTCAAAAAACTAAGGAACTTTAGGAGAGATCAGAGATATATCAATGCCATGCTTCTTAAAGTCTGCTTCTTCTACCCATGTAGCTTCAAATTCATTTATGTTCTTCCATTGGACAAGATGCTCCATGTACACCTTGTGCCTTGTAGCCTTCTTCACTCTTGACTCCAAGATCTTCTTTGCTTGTAGCTTGTCTGGAGTTGGTAGTGTCATGTTGCTGACATCCTTGAATATCTTCCTGCTATTCTGGTCCATGTTACTGACTATCCCCTTATACTTGATCAGATCAGCCACATTAAACACAGGAAATATGCCTAGGTCTGCTAGTAATTCCACCTTGTAAGCATTATGTCCATACATGGCTAATACCCTGCATGGTCCCACTATTTTCATCTAGATTTTGGTTTACATCCCCTTCTACAATCTAGATTTGTTAAGGTGGACCATGACATAGTCCCCTACTGCAAATTGTACATCCTTCCTTGACAAATCAACTTTCTCCTTCAACTTTTGGGTTGCTATTGTGACTGTCCTCTTAACCTGCTCCTGAATCTCTTTCATGGTCTGACTGAAGTCTTCTGCATGTCCACTCCTATTCTCCATAGATCCAAGGTATATGAGCTCACAAATTCCTCTTGGGTGCTTTCCATACACAACCTCAAAAAGACTTTTCCCTGTAGTTCCATTGGCACTGTCATTGTAAGCATACTCAGCTTGTGAGATAACCATATCCCATGTCTATCCATACTCCTTGGTTAGACACCTTAAAATATTACCTAACACTCTGTTAACCACCTCTGTTTGACCATTGGTCTAAGGATGGTAAGCTGATCCAAAAGACAAGTTTGTACCCAGTCTGCTCCATAGAGTCTTCCAAAAGTGACTCATGAACTTCACATCTCTGTCAGAAACTATGCTTAAAGGTAAGCCATGGATCCTTACAACCTCCTTGAAGAAAAGGTGAGCTATGTAGCTTGCATCATGAGTAGTTTTGCAGGGAATAAAATTACTCATCTTACTAAATTTGTCTACCACAACATAAACATTGTCAAAACCAGTCTTGGTCTTAGGAAGACCTACCACAAAATCCATGCTCACACACTCCCATGGTTTGTTAGGAATGGGCAGGGGTTGATACAAACTAGCATTGCTATCTCCTCCCTTAGCTTTCATACACACAACACACTGTTCCACATACCTTCTAACATCTCTTGCCAACTTAGGCCAATAATAGAATCTTTGTACTAGCTCTAAGGTATTATGTATACCAATATGTCCACTAAGACTGCCATTATGCTTTTCCTAAATCAAATTTTCCCTCATTGATGGTCTTGGCACACATAACTGTTTACCCTTAAATAATAGTCCATTTTGCAATGTTTACTTAGAATATTGGCTATGAAAATGATTCTCAAAATCAGAACATACCTTGTAAGCGTCTGAGAAATCTTCATCTTCACCATAGAGGTCTTTGAAACTCTCTAATCCAATTCTCTTTAGCTGTATCTCCTGTAGTGTCAACAATCTCCTGCTTAATGCATCTGCAACCTTGTACATTTCTCCCTTCTTGTGCTTGATGGTAAAAGTAAAATCTTGGATGTATTCCATCCATTTCAAATGCCTATTACTTAACTTCTCTTGGGCATTGATATAACTAAGTGTCTAGTTATCAACAAATACCACAAACTCTTTGGGTAACAAATAATGCCTCCACTTCCTAAGGGACTGTACTAAAGCATATAACTCTAGATCATATTTAAAGTACTTTTGCTTGGCTTCATTGAGATTTTCATTAAAGAAGGCCATAGGCCTACCTTCTTGACTAGGTACTCCTCCTACTACTACTCCACTTGCATCACACTCAACTGTGAACAACTTGTCAAAACTAAGCAATAATAGAATAGGTTGAGTTGCCACTTCTTGTTTCAGTTTCTCAAAACCTTTATCAGCCTCTTAAGTCCACTTAAACTTTGTTTTCAGAACACCTTTTATAGTATCTAGGACCGGTGCACATATACCACTAAAATTTCTTATGAATTTTCTATAAAATTTTGCAAATCCATGAAAACTTCTTACCTCTGTTGCTGTGGGTGGTGTAGGCCAGTTTAGGATGGCTTCCACGTTGCTTGGGTCCATCTTTAATGAGTCTTTGGACACTACAAAACCTAGATACACAAGCTCTTGCTTAAAGAACTCACATTTCTCAAGATTGATTGCAACTTCTCCTCTTGCAACCTTCTAAGAACCATCTCCACATGCTTGAGGTGTTCTTCTGCTATCTTACTGAAAATCAGTATGTCATCAAGATATACTACCACAAAGATCCCTGTGAAATCCCTATACACTTCATTCATGAGTCTCATGAATGTGCTAGGGGCATTTGAGAGGCCAAATGGCATCACTTTCCACTCATATAACCCATCATTTGTCTTAAAAGCCATCTTCCACTCATCACCATCCTTAATTCTGATCTGATGGTATCCACTCTTGAGATCCAACTTTGTGAAGAATTGAGCACCTCCAAGACAATCCATCAAGTCTTCAATTCTCAGAATAGGAAACCTATACCTAATGGTGATCCTATTTATTGCCCTAGAATCAGTACAAAGTTTGCACTTACCTCCTTTCTTGGTTACTAAAACCACTGGCACTGCACAAGGGCTGATGCTCTTTTGAATCAATCCTTGACCCAATAATTCTTGCACCTGCCTAGCTACCTCTAGGTTCTGCTTAGGTGTAAGTTTGTATGCTGCTTTGTTAGGCAATGAGGCTCCAGGTATGAAGTCAATTTTATGACTTATTGCTCTCTTTGGTGGTAAGGTTGGAGGTGTACCATCACTAACTATGCTCTTGTACTTATCAAGCAACCTTTGGAGTAATTCTAGTAAGACTATCTTTTTATCCTTTTCTTCCTCTTTGGACTGCTTCATGATCACATATCCTTCATTCCCTTGGTGTAGGTTGGTAAGAAACTCCTTACCACTACTCAACATGATGTTTGGTGCCTTTGACTGTCCTTCATCCTCTTCTAACAGTGACTGCAACTTGAAGGTTCTTCCATCCTTCTTGAATGAGATGGTGTTCTCTTTCCCATCATAAATGGCACTTTTGTCATATTTCCATGGTCTTCCCAGTAGTAGATGGAATGCATCCATGGGTAATACATCATAAAATAACTTGTCTTTATAACCTCCAATTGAGAATTCCACCGTTACGTGCTCATTAACTAAAACACTCTGCCCTTTGTTCAACTAGGTGACCTTGTAGGGGTTAGTGTTAGGTACCTTCTCCAATTTCAGTTTTGTTACTGCCTCCTCTGAGATTATATAATCTGTTGAACCTGAGTCTACTATGACCTTCCATACTTTACCAAGTATCTTGCACCTTACTCTAAAAAGACCTCTTCTCTATTTTGGTTCCTCTTTAACCGGTTGTCTGATCAAAACCCTATTGAACATCAGATTTTCTCCTACCTTAGATTCTATATGACTGATCTCAGATGCTTTAGGACTTATGGTGTCCTCTTGTGCATAAGCCACTCTATTTTCATTTCTAGATGAGGAAGCTTTCTCTGGGCATCTATAACCAGGATGACCTAGTTGGTTACAATGATAACACTTCATGTTTGAAAAATAGGAATTGCTCCTTCCTGCTCCTCTTCCTCTATTTGAACGTCATTGAGGTCCTCTACCTATGTTATATCCTCCTCTAGAGGATGTTTCACCTCCATGCTCTGTGAGTTTAGACTCACCTTGACTTCTTTGGTCACTCCCTCTTCCTTGTTAGCCACCACGCTGTCCTCTTTGATCTCTTTGATCTCTTCCTTTGCCTCTGCCCTTAGAAGACTTATCTTGCTTCCTCTTTTTCCTTTCCTCAATCTTGATAGCCAACTGATAACATTGATGTGTCATTTTAGGACTCAAAAGAGCCATCTCATCTTGGATGTTCCATTTCAAACCATTAAGATACCTAGCCACTTTGAGGCTCTCATCCTCTGTCACATTAGACCTCATACAAAGCTTTTGAAACTCCTCAGTGTAAGTGTTTACATCTTGGTCTTTCTGCCTCAGACTTTGCCTCTTCTTGTGCAATTGAATCTCATAGTCATCTAGCATGTAAGCTTCTTTTACCTTAGCAACCATTCCTTTCCAAGTTGATATGGGTTGTTTTCCTTCTTTTTCCCTCTCTGTCTGAATGAAATTCCACCATTTCAAGGCTGATCCTCTCAATCTTGACTTAGAAACCTTCACCTTTTGAGTTTCAGTGACTCCATCACACTCAAAATGATTCTCCATGCCTTCTATCCAATCCATGACTAGTTCTGCTTCCATCTTTCCAATAAAAAGTGGTATGCCTTCAAGTGCTTTCACACTCAAAGATTTCAATGCCTTCAAGAAAGGATCCTCCTTCAAAATAGGGTCAGGTGCAGGGGTCTTATCTTCCTCTGCAATCTCTTCTTCCTTTGGTATTCTTCCCTAAAAATGTGCACTCCTCACTACTGCCTCAAGTTGGGCTATCGTTTCCCTCAATTGTTTATTGTCTTCTTCCTACTCTTCAACCATCTTGGCCAGTTCTGCATTTGTCACCATGGTGGAAGAATCACTAGACTCAGGGTCTGAAATACAAGTTTCTTTCCCAAATCTTTAACTCGCTCTGATACCAATCTAATCGGTAGTGGGGTTGGAGGAACCAATCACTAGTTCCTGCTCTAGGTCTTTCCTTATAAGACCCCCTTTGGTGCTTGGCTTCACTAATCTAACCTATAGGCCCCTACTCATGACTAGGTGCCCCTGGTTTGTCAGACCAACCCCTCTCCTATCAACATGATATCCTTCTACCAAGCTAACCTTGGCGCTTCGCCACATTCTCTCCATTGGCCCTTACTCTTCCTTAAAGACCAAACATCCTCAACCTTCTATTAGATTCTTGCAAGGGGTGAGAGGTGTTGTCAGGCTTCAAAATGATCAAACTAGGGTTCTTAAACAACCACACGTTTCTAACTTACCATCGCTTTCAAAAGGTTCCTTTCTTAGGGTTTGAAAGGCTAGTAGCCCTTAAGCCCCAATTAGGCCTGTCAATAGAGTCAAACTGCACTTTTCTTCTAAACCCACTAAAGACTTAGGTTTTTTTGTTAAGAATTAGTGTTTCTCATGCATACACCTGAAATATTTCTAGGGTTTTAGCCCTGTACAGGCCGTACTCTGTCTAAACCCAACACTAACCCAAAACCTAGGGTTTTGAAACTTTTCAAAGTTGTTTCCAGACTGTCAAAGAAATATCACTCTAGATGAACTGTCAGAACCTCCTCCTAACCTCCAAGTATAGCTAAGACCCTCAAGAAAATTCACAAGAAAGAATTTCTTTAGTATCTCATTTTCCCTGCAAGTTATGGATCTTTTTCTCCAAGTCTATGCCAACCGAACCTGCACTGGCTCGCCTAGGGCATCTTTTTGCTAGCATCTCCTACACTCAACCAAAACATACTAACTACCATATTTACAATGAAAGAGCCTAGACACTAATCCCAAAGGTTCCTACAAATTGTACGGTGGGGAAGTGCTCTAGAGCTCCATTCTTTCAAAACTGCCTATTAAAGGCCAAAAAAAGACAGTGAACTAACTATTTACAAATAAAGGATGAAAATAATCTATAAAGGTAAATGAATAGCACACCAAGCTTGTATAATGTGAACACTACATACTACACACAAAATAACAGTAGGATCACTCCATTAAAGCTCAGTTTGAATGCAAAAATACAAAAAAACTATCTTTTGAACACTGTTTCCTTCAATTTACAAAAATTTCACTCAACAATAATACCTCTAACCCTGCCTCAGGGTTGATTCATGCCTTAAATAGGATTCCAAAGCAGTTGGGCTTCATGGGTCGAGCCTTTTAGATGACCTAGAGCAAACATTAAAAAACACACTGTGTTTTCTAACCCTTTGCCAACTTTTGACAACTGAGCAAAATGATGTTATAAAACTATTTAGCACTTGTCAACTTCTTTCCCAACTTCAAAATCAACCTAAAGCACCCAACACAATGGTCAACGTGACCTTATGATAACACAACAAAATTTTAGCTACCTTCTAGACTTCAGGAAAACCCAATGTTTCCCAAGTGCTCCTGCACCACTCTTGTTGGGAGGGATTAGGTGTTGCATTATTTTTCTTTTCCTTACTCTTTCTCCTTACAAAGAACTTTATTCTTGGTTCTTCAGGGGCTTGAGATGTATATTTCTCTTCCATAGCAAGGAATTCTCCCCCACCCTATTCTTTTTCAATGGGGGCTTTCCCCTTATCCTTACTTATCAACCCTTTAGTCTCAAGGTGGCCCACTATTGTCTCAAAATTCTTGGATACATGTTCCACCTTTTGCATTACATTTTCAATCTCTAGAAGAACCTTGAAGTTAGGTTCTTATTTCTTTACCTTTTTTTGCATCTTCTTGAAGGCAACCCACCTAGCTTTTCATTTTTCTATTTCCAAAAGGTCAAACACATTTCTTATCACATCCTATGGATACTAAAAAATGTGCAAAATTTTGTAGCTCTTGTTCCTTTCCTTCAACCAATCCACAAAACCTTTGGGATCATATTTAATCCTCTCCACCGACCTATGCATTTGGTAGGCCTTGAGTATATCAAGTATCTTATTCCATCCTCCTTTTGTCATCAAAAAATCAAAAAAGCATTTATACAAAGAAAAGAATGTTCCTTTTCCTTGATTTAGTAGATGTTAATTTTCCACACTTCCCAATTGCCATATTACCTCAAGGAAACAAATTCTCTCTGGCACATATATTGGTAGTAGGTGAGGTGAAACAGTGAAACCATACACTCTTAAAATAGTGTAATCAGGATATGGTATAACATCTCCCCAATTATGATCAACTCCCAACTCAGGCTTTCTTTCCTTGGGTCTCAAGAAATCATGTAGAGATATGGGAATTCTAGGTATATTCACAACCAAGGCTCTCTTCAATTCTGAAGCAAACAAGTTTTGAAATGTCACATAATCATGTCCTATCATTCTTGTCTAAAGTAGTAGACCAACACTACATAGGAAAATCCAAGTTACCCTCCTTCCTATCCAAAGTCATATTTTTCCTAAAATAAGGAGCACCTTTGAATAGAAACATATGCATCAACAATGAGTCCCAACAAAACCTTACTCCATCTGCACCTTTCTTCAACCTTATCAATCCCTCATGAATCTTTTCTGCAAGAAACCCCACATAGTCATACACTGTACAATATTGGGGATGTTGAATATGGGCTTCCATATACATCCATGCCATAGGCATTCCCATGACAATATCATAACCAATAAGCTAGAAAATGGAGTAAAAGGTTATTTGGAAGTAGGAAACAAAATAATTAGCAGGAAAAGGCTTCTTATCATATATCCCTATTGTAATCCTTTGGACTGCAATTTCTGCTAGATATCTTGGTAGGATCTAGATTCTGAATGCAATCTTAGTCTTATCATATTCTTCCTTAAGATTTTTTTCATTGACCTTAGGCATTTCATCACTCCATCTAGTGAGTTTGAAAATATGAGAAAACTCCTCCTTGGTAATTTTGAACATTTCCTTCCCATCACATGTTCTTATAGTTCTTATAATTGGGTCATAATTGGTAGCCACTACTTTGAGCAAATCAACATCCATGTAGACATTGGGTACAATCAACTTCCCTAGGTCACAATTCCAATAGTTACCCACTGGAATACCTAGGTTTCTATTCTTGTCAATCAAACCCTCTACTACCTACAGACCTCAAAGAAGTAGTTGACCCTTAGGTTTTTCACTGGTTGAGGGTGATAACTAGTTAGTAAGGTCTTTATTCAATGGCATTTTGGAAGCAGAAGCTTCCCCTTTAGATGAAGATGCTTTTGATTGTACTTTGGGAGCCATGACACAAAAGACATGTATTACAAGGCAAGATTTCTAGTTTCTTGAATATGACTTACAGCTGAGATAAGGTTTTGACACAAATTATGACAATGCAGGACCAACCAATTATCCTTTATGAATGTCAAACCTTAAAATATAGAACCAAGAAAAACCCTAATAGACTCAAAGGTTTGGGAAACCACAATTCTATCAATAATTCTAATGGGAAGGTAGTATTTTACTTACTGGTTCTTTTGTAGGTTCATAACCCTAGCCTTGATGTTTAGACAATCCTAAAAACTACATCACGAGCTCTCCAAGTGTGTAGAATATCCTTTAGAATGCTCAATTATTCTTTCAAGACAATTTTTAATAGCTACACTACCTTCTTCTTGAGTAGCTTGACGTCCTTTTCATTATTAAAGCTCACTTATGTGAACCAGAACGACTCACTTTCCCTCAAATTGAGTTTTGAATGTCATACATTGATCACGCAGTGTTGACTGATGGATGATCTATATTTAGTCATCTTGACTTGGAAATCCTAACTATACATAGCTACAATACTTATCAAATGATAGTAAGCCTCTTAGAATCACTTGCTAGTGATCTAGAGGCTCCACCATTCCTCTGTCACTATAGCCAAAATCCATGTGTCTTCTTTCGCTTTCCCCCATGAGTCTTAACCCGTGTGTAACTCTCATCAGTGGGGAGAAGGGGAACGACTAAGATTAAATCTCACAGCCTCTACATACTCACATCTTAAGCCAAGACCAATTTCCCACAACTTTATAATTCTTACACAATCAACGGTCCAGATTTAAAGATCTCAAACACTTGCATTATATATTCTTTGAGTAGCACAAACTTTATTCTCTATGCTCCATCTCAAAATATTTGGTTAATATTTTCCTTTTCTCCAATGCTTTCACACCCTTTGATCTATTCCATGTAGAAATCACTTGCTACCCCATTGAGAATTGGTTAGTAAAGGTGGAACCCACACGAGATAGTGAGGAGTAGTTAGGATTGACCCACATCACTCACTATCGATCATTGATCCTCTTCAAATACCACTCGCCATCCTTAACATAGACATTGGTCCCACCAATACATATAACACATGGCTTACACTCGCTATCCCGTGAGGATAAAATAGTAAACAATGAAATAGAATGGGCGCACAAGAAACAACCAAGATCTTCTTGTGACAATCAAACGGTCATTAGAGATTTTTATATTTGAACATGCCAAAATTGTTAGTCTTAAAAGAGGGACCTGACTAGGTTGATAGGACTATGACCCATAGGATTAAAAACTTAAGGCTCAAATGATTTTAGCAAGAAATATTTTTTCCAACATTAAAAAATTTAAATAATGGCCCAACATATGATAACTGACAAGACTAGACCAAAGGGGCGGTTACTTCATGGATTTTGATGGCATAATTTGTAACTTAAAAGACCAAGAACTGGGAACAAAGGGTCAACAAATAATTAAAACCTTGGCAAGGAAATGAACTTAAGGGTTTTTCAAGATGGGTCCAAGATAACATAGAACCTTTAAACAATGATAGTAGGATAAAACCCTAAGCTCTCTGATACATACCTTAACCCAAAATTTAGCAAGATATTGAGATGGAACATAAAACTCTTTCAAGGGTTTCCATCAGTATCAAAGAGGGGAAAAATGTAGACACCCTAAATTGTCCTGACAAGCGAACAACACTAACTTTCACCCTTCTTCCCTAAATGATTAAATAATTCATCATTATTTAATTATTATCAAATTCTTCTGTTAATTATGTGATTTAAAATTATTTAATTAATTCATCCTCAATCATCATCGACATCATTATCACCAAATATCACTACATTTTATATCAATTGCATCAAAAATCCTAAATTCCTCTATTATTTGAATAATATTACATTATTTAATTAATTCACATTTTCATCATTTTGACCAATTAAATAAATTTCATTATTTAATAAAGTCTAGGAATCTAACTTTATTCCTCATGACTAATTAAATAACATCAATTATTTAATTATGTCGCTAATTTACCCTATTCTCCTAAGTCAATTAAATTCCTAATACTTAATAGTTTAATTAATCACTTTCCCCTATACTTGAATAATTAAATAAATTATTCAAAACATCATCAAAAAGGTTGAAACAAACAAATACAACTTTTTTTGTAAAATTCAAACATGATTTGCATGTTCAACTTAAAAAGATTAATTAATTAAGGTTATGTGCAAGATCATCATGGAAAAAATAGGCCCTTAAGTGGCAAAAAATTCAGAAAAATCAGAGTTAGGCAACTTGACGTAAAAATTTGAATAAGTTATCTATATTATTTCAAAAATATGTAAGAATGGAATCTGTATAAAATTGAATGTAGTTTCTAAACTACTAGGTTTATTTAAAAAAAATAAAATCTATTTGGTGAAAATTTTAAATTTCAATGCAGTAGTACTTAAATTTCGGGAAAAATAAGAAGTAGGTGTCTATCTAACCACCCTAACCACAATAAAATGATAATATTTTTTTATAATATTTTAGATATAATTAGATGACTCATGTCCCAATGTGATGCATATTTTTTTGTAATTTTTTTCCAAGTAAATAATTAATTATGATTTTTTTATTCAAACTTTTAAAAAATATAAAAACTCGTATGTATGACCACCTTAACTTTGTCCAAATTTCATGAAATTCATTTTATATTTTTTTAATCCTATAGTATGTGAAGCATAGAATGTGACGCATGTTTCAGATTCAAAAAATGTGATACCATTTGAAAGCTATAGATGTTTTTCAATCAGCCTATCAATCAAGACTTTAGTCATAATTTAAATAGAAAATGAATAATAATTATTTATTAAATTCAAAGTAAAGCATGACTTATATTGGTGGAAAGCTGAGAATCTCCTTTAAAAACCCTTTTCATTTCATCAATTTTGGGTAAAAAAAAGTCATCAGCTGGGTATGTGCAGGATCATCATGGAAAAAACATGCCCATAAGTGGCAAAAAATTCAAAAAAATCAGAGTTAGCAAACTTGACGTAAAAATTTGAATAAGTTAACTATATTATTTCAAAAATATGTAAGAATAGAATCTATAGCAAATTGAATGTAGTTTCTAAACTACTAGGTTTGTTTAAAAAAATCCATTTGGTGAAAATTTGAAATTTCAATGCATAGTACTTAAATTTCGGGAAAAAATAAGACGAGGTGTCTGTTTGACCACCCTAACCACAATAAAATGAGAATATTTTTTATAATATTTTAGATATAAGTAGAGGACTCATGTCCCGATGTGATGCATATTTTTTGTAATTTTTTCCAAGTAAATAATTAATTATGAATTTTTATTACAACTTTTAAAAAATATAAAAACTCGTATGTCTGACCACCTTAACTTGGTCAAAACTTCATGAAATTCATTTTTTCTTTTTTTAATCCTATAGTATGTGAAGCATAGAATGTGACACATGTTTTCATTCAAAAAATGTGATACCATTTGAAAGCTATAGATGTTTTTCAATCAGCCTATCAATAGGACTTTAGTCGTAATTTGAATAGAAAATGAATAATAATTATTTATTAAATTCAAAGTAAAGCATAATTTGTATTGGTGGAAAGCTGAGAATCTCCTTTAAAAACCCTTTTCGTTTCATCAATTTTGGGTAAAAAAAATGTTGTCAGCCACATACCCATCATATTGCCACCTTTTGGCCCATCATGATCATGCACATACCCAGCCACATGGACCATCATATCACTTACATATTGCCACTTTTTGGCCCATCATGATCCTACACATACCATTAAATAAATTAATTAATTATCCTCACCCACTCTCATGATTGAACAAATTATGATCCCCGATTGTTCTTCAATCCAACTAAAGGCTCAAATTGATTTCATCAATTTCACAGATTGCTCCATCTATGTCTTCAATCCCATTGAAGAATCATCATGATTTCTTCAATTTCAACAGATTGCTCCACCTATTTTCTCAATTCCACTAAACACTCAACATGATTTCTTCAATTACACCAATTGCATAATAAAAAAAAATTAATTATTCCCATCTAAATCCTCTCAACAGTTTTGAACAATTGATCAAGATATTCTACTATGCAATCTTGATCGTTCATTTCAAAATAAAAATTATATATAATAATCATCTTCTTCCTCAAACACAATCGGAGAATCAACATAATTTTTACACAACAAAGTAATGCTGAAATCATAATCAATCTTTTGAGAACTTCAACACATATCTTCAATCAACACACACATAGCTTTGAAGCTTTTTCTATTCAAAAATGGAGGCTTTGCATTGATACAATGAAAAATCCAACATCTTTGCGAATGCACTTCGACATAGGATGGGTAACTTTACAGTGTATTGAATTCATTTTTCTTATTTTGTTTCAATTACATTCTTAAATTCATTGTTCTTGTATTGTTCATTTTGTGAGTAATGGGCATGAATCGTGATCTTTTTTTTTAATTATATTAGATTCAATTCAATTCATATATCTCGTTACACACTCGATTTCCCCCTTACACAATATGTAGCAGGGTTGGAATTTGTTTGGTTAATGATTTGAAACAGTTAGAGAAAAAGGATGAAGGTGAGGAGGATGATTTTCTAATGCAATTAGAAGTAATCGAATGAGAGTGGAATGTGAAAATTTCAACTAATACAAAGGTTGCAGAAAAAGGTAATGAGTTAATTTCTAATTTTTATGCTTTTTATTATGAGAATAAGGATGTAGTTGCAATAGTATATGTGTTGGAGTAGGTGAGAGTGATGAGAAAGATTTGAATGTGAATTTGGAGTTTATTAATGATTCCTTGTTTGAGAATGATGAAGGTGAAGATTCCCTAATAGAAGAACTTGATTACTTGTTGCAAAAGGTGGATGATGAGTCATAATATTATTATTCTAACATTGTTTTGGGTGTAGAAAAGTAGTTTGCAGGAGTAGAGTGTCTTTCTAAAGGCACCAACAGAGTGACAAGTTACATTGAAGACAAGGAAAAAGAAGAAGGTATAGTAGCAAGAAAGGTAATACAAGACACATGTTGTGTTGAAAAATAATGTATGAATACCATTGATTTGTTTAATTTTGATAAAGCACATTGGTGGGAGGTAGAGTTTGATAATTTGTATTTCATTGGAATGAGGTAAGGAGGAAAGATGAAAGGGAATACTAATGTCAAGGTGCAGGATGAGAGAAATAGAAAGCTTCCAGTGAACAAGGAGTAGAGGTGGATCCAAGATACACACAAAGTAAACAAATGATTATGAGGTTCACTTAGGAAACACTCCTTTTCTACTGCGGGTGTTTGATGCAAAAGCATCCATGGTATTGTTGCTTTCCTATGTCAACAAATGAAGTTTGATTTTATTTCAATTTTTTTTGTGAGTTGAATTTCATGTTTTGTCATGTGAAATTTAAATTTTGGTGTGCATTTTGGATCTGTTATGGCATGTTGAAATTTGAGTTTGAAATTTGGAGTGAATTTTGAGAAAGCAGGATGGGTGGAGATAGTGGAGAATATGTTTTAAAAGCAAAAATCCTAAAAAAGCAAGAGGGGGTGCGGGGTTCTTGGAGACCACTAATTTGACTTGTAACTCCAAATTTGAAATTCCATAACTCCTAAAAAATAGGGATCTTGGAGGTGTGCACCTAGTTTGGGAAAAGTATATTTTTTCTTTATTCTTAAAAGCAAGAAAGTCTTTAAATCACTATCTTTTGAATTTTCCAGGTCTAGAGGTTCGTGTAGTTATTATATTCATTTTTATTGATGAATTTTAATTTCATTGGCTACTCCTAGAGATGGGCATTGATTTTCCCAAGTGTGGGTTGCAATGCAAGAAAATTAAAACTAAATGAATTTACATTGCATTTCATTTGACGACTCTTTGTGTTAAGCAAAAGTAATTCATATTTGAAACAAGTTTTTCCAAAATACAAAGGAGGAGAAGAGGGGGAGTAGCATGCATCTAGGAAGGGTTTTGGATAGTGGTGTTGTAGGTTGGAGGCTGATTTCAAAGCCATGAACATCACCAGTTGATGCAGATTTTTGTGGTTGGTATTTACAAAGTTGTCAAAGTTGGAAAAAGTTGTCAAAGTTATCGTAAAATCACAGAATTTAACCTACAAATCAGATTTCCAACTTTCCAACACTAAAACTTAGAAAAATCAAAACCTATAGCTCTACACCAGTGGCTCCCAAAAGATTGTTGAAATCCATGTACTTGGACCCATTCACCCATGGGTGAATAAGTCTCAAATCAACTTCCAAAAAGCACTTTTGGTGATTGGTACACATGTTTCTACCCTTCTCAGATTTCCATTCTATTTTCTGGTTCTACAAATATTTAGCTTAATCTTCAAGTTTCAAGTGTTAGATTCCATTTTGGAGTTGATTTGGTATTTTTAATTTTCCTCCTCAAAGTGTTGTTTAACCTTGACCACCATCCTTCAATCATAAGGAAATCTAAAGATTCTCACTTAGGGTTGATTCACCAAAGGGTTGTTAATCAACTATTTGTGGGGATCTCATTTCCTAATTAAATAAAGGAAAATAGGTCCCTCATATCATATTATAATCCACATATTCAATTCACCTATTTTTTGTTATTTCATTTTGGTGAACCCAAATTTTGAGCATCATATCTTGTTGATTTTGGAATCATTTTTCAACCCTAGATCTAGGTTTTGCATTCATTTGCATTGCATTACATTGTTTTTCATCTCATTTAGGGTTGTTTGCTTGCATTATTTTTGTATCACATTTAGGGTTCTAGGTTTGCATTTTGACATTCTTTAAAATGTAGAAAATTAAAAAATATCAATCATTTTGCATAGTGTTTACATAGCATTGCATAATCAGTCATTTACACCTAAAAATTGAATCAAAATTGCATCTCAAATTAGGTCTTTTTTCTTGCCATTTAGCACTATTTTGCACTTGCATTTAGACCTCACTTTATGTAAATATGAAATTGTAACTTACTATCTAAAACCAGAATCTAAAACCATAGAAATAATCTTAGAAACTTGCAAATTAATTATTAGAAACCTTGAAGTGAGACCAATTTTCCCACATGGGTGAATGATTCTTTGACCAAGGATTTTCCTAAAATTTTGAGCACTAAAATCATTAATTTTGCCTTCTATGTTTTTGTATTTAGTCTACTATTTTAGTTTTTTGAAATTGTATTATCTAAAATTGTTCATATTAAGCATAATTTGTCAAATTTAGTGCATTGTTTGAATTCAAAATTGTATCTAAAAGATATCATTTTTAGGTTTTTACATAGCATAATAAAAAAAATATCTTGTTTAAATCTGGAAATTGCTTTTACATGTACTTGCATTGCACTTTACATTCTAGGATATTTCATTACATTTTACTTCTTATCCATTTTGGGTGCACCTTGGGTTTGTGAAACTTGTATGAGCTTCACAAATTGGTGTCCTATTGCCAATATTGTTGTGAGATGTAGTTTGAGACTCATGTCATCCCACGACACATCACTCACTATGGATCTTGGGTTTTCTAACTCTTTCACTCATAGCACGCTGACATTAGTTAATCCACTATGGATCATACCCTTAACACTTTATTTCCCATGACCTCCCTACCCACACCTAATGTGACTGATGTTGTTGCAATGATTTCTAATGTCCCTCATGAGAACCTTAGAAGAATGGATGAAGAACTTGATAAATTTTAAGATTTTGTGAGTTCTAAATGCAATGATGCTAATGTGGTTCCTATGATACATAACATGAGGAGAATAATTGAAAATGAATAAGGAATATAAATTTTTCATATCTTAGCTCACATCAAAAAATAAAAATGTCCCTACCATAACTAGTTGTGCTTAAGCTTTGGACTATACTCAGTCAAGGTGGAATTATAATTCCTCCTTCCACAACCATAACCTCTATTTTGACATACATCAATCCAACTATTACAACAACCATACAACCTACTAGTAATATCAGTACTTCCTTTGGTATTTCCATTGGGATTTTCTTTATCTTTGTGCATTCAAATCTCATATCTCTTAATCTGTTTCCCCTCACAAACTTATAATTCACTTGCCCTCCACATACATATACACCTCCACCTTATACACCTCCATCTCATAACATTAACAATGATCCTATTGTTAACACACTCTTGCAAAATGTTCCATCCCTCCAAAAACAAATTGCTACATTAAGTCAAAATCAAAATGGCCAACCTTCACAATATGTCAAAATAAATCCCTTGTCCTTGGAGATATTGAGAACACAAATGCCACAAGGTATATAGATTCCTATATTTGAGAAATATGGTGGAAAGGAGATCCTATTATCCATGTTTACGCATATACAACCCTATGTAGTGACTTATTTTTTAAGGTTAAACTCTTGACTAAACTCTTCCATAGGTCCTTGAAGGATACTAGTTTGGAATGGGTTTTCTCCTTACCGAATAATTCAATACATTCATTCAATGAACTTATTGATGCCTAAAACAATCACTTCCAAATACATATGGGTCCTAAGATGACCTTGATTGATTTAATGGCATGCAAACAAAAGGATGATGAAAAGGTCACTAATTTCATAACATGATACTAGATGCTTTAATCACAAATAAACATTAAGATTTTCGATGATGACCTTCAAAGAATGTTTATTTCCAATTTTCAAAACAAAGTCCAAACTAAGATTGAGATGTTGAAATTTCCCTCCTTCATAGAATTGTGTACTACCCTCCATGATTATCAAAATTTAATTAGTAGTCATCAAATAAAAACTCACTCTATTCATCTTGAAAAATTCAAATCCATGCCTCATAACAACTATCAACCATTCAAGAAATAAAATAAGGTCTTTTTACAACTTAATCCTCCTCAACCAACTCAACATGTCGATGAACAAGTGGTCACCATAAAGACAACAAATCCATACACATTCAGTGATAGAAATAGATAATTCACCCCTCTACCTGATACCCTTCATAATATCATGTTGTAGCTCTTAAATGAGAAACTAATTTCCTTACCTCCTATTAGAGCTCCTGATCCTACCAAGCCTTTACCTCCTAATATATTTTCACTGACAAAATGGACATGATATGGAATATTGCAAGCATATTAAACATCTTGTGCAAGACCTCATTGATTCTAATCATATCAAATTTATGGTGTTAATGATCAAGGTAATAAGTTTGTAGCCCCTCCTAATCAAAAGTTACAAATATTTACTAATCCTATGCCAAATCATAAGATTTCCTTTGTCAAAGCTAGTGAAATGATTAATGATGTGAGGAATGTTGACAAAAATGATGAAATCACAAAAAAAATGGACAATATGATTCAACTTATTGATTGAAGTTCAACCTCATAAGGGTCTAACTAAAATGTCGCTTGGCATTCCTTTCTCACAACATGATGTAATTAAACATGCACTCTATGGTCCTCTTTATATAGCTAGAAGAATCAATGACAAGCCTATTATGGGATATTAATTGATCCTGTTTGTGTAGAGAATGTGATCATTTAAGAGTTCCCTTTTGTGCATGAGCTTTGTCAAGATACTTATGAAAAATGAAAGCATGGATCAAAACACAATGGTTTTTCCTTCCCTATGATAGTTTCGATAACTCTTCCTTTAAAAGTTGAACCAAAACAATTAAGTGTCTCATTTTCCATCATCCCGTCATCAAACCAATTTTGTGTGAAGTTAGGTAATCCATGCTTTCACTCCATGAATGACATCCCATTGGTTGCACATAAATGCTTAAAGTTTCCATTTGGAAATAAGATGTTTACTATGCATCATAGTGGCTTTAATCCTATGTCTTACTGTGGGAATTTATCATTGTATTTATTTTAGCCTAAACCTATGGAACCTATTAGGCCTTGTGAGGACTTCTTTTTCAATTCCTATCAAAATTTTAAGGAAAAATGCATAGCAGAATTATCCCTTACAAATATGCCTCAACCCATGATTGAGCCTCCTATCCTTAATGAAACCATGATTAAACCAAAAGACCTTCCAAGTAATCAAGACCAAAACATAGCAAATTCTCCACCTATTTCCTATAAGAGACCATGAGATAACCAAATAAGTCTCGTTGTGCCTCCTAAAATTAAACAAGTTTATAAAGCTAAAGATAAAGTGGATGAACAACATCCCAGGGTTCCTTTTGTTCATCCCTTAAGGAAAGAAAAGAAACCTATGGTTGATAAACCCACTCCTACACAATCACAACTTGAAAACCAAAAAAAAAGAAACTAAAATGCTAAAGAGCGTAGGCATAGACATCATGCTATAGCTCACTTGTTACAAGCAAAAGAAGAAAAGAACAACATAGAAAATCACAATCCAAACTTCCCTCAAGTAATTCATGATGATTCTCTAGCTTTTCTGAAATAAGAAAATCCTAAACTTCGATCACAACAAGAACAAGAACCTTCCATGGATATTATCATTAGACCTTTTGTTGTGATAAACTTAGATGATGACAATGAAACTACAAAAATTGATGAGGAAGTTCATAAATAGTTAAATTTATTATTTTCCTCTTCCATGAGCTTAAATGATAACAATTGTGATGATCCTCCTACAAAGAGTGATTCACCACATGCTGAAGTTGGCGATTGTCCTAGTTTGGCACTTGATGTTGTCCATTTGGCTATTTTTCAACCTTTTGCATACAATGAACAAGATTGGGATGCAAATGACTTGCTATAGGTTGACTCGCATGTTCCTTACTAGTCTTGTCATTATTTTATTTTTCATGTTATTTTTGTGATTGCATGTGTGTACTGTGATCCCCCATATTGTTTGATGTATCTTCGTGTTCATTCCTCTATTTTTACCTTAATTATTCTATATGTTGTAAACCTTTTATCTATTCTTTTTGGGATGATGCAAGGTGTTGAGACATTTAGGTCTCTTCCATGTTGACCCAAAAGGTTTTTTCTTTGTTTTCACTCTCTATGTGTCATTTTTCTTGTTCCATGAGCTATTTGGGGAATGATGATGTTTCTGAGCTCTATAATATCATTGTAGCAAAGACATACATTGACCCTAATTATGTGGATCCCTTATGTGATTTTGGGATTTCATTGTGGGGGCAACCCCTTCCTTTTCATGGTGTAGCTTCATTTGGAAACATATGACTTGACATAGGGATTTCCAAATAATCTTTCATGTCTTTATTGTTAGCATTTATCATTTTCTACCTTAAAGTAATTGCTCATAGTGTGGTGTTAGAAATTTCTTTAAAGTGGGGGCATACATTGGCATTATAATTTTTGGAGATCTTGGACTATTTCTTATGTTTTATTGTGTGGTCTTCTTACTTCTTGCAACATGTCTTCTTCTTGGTGGTGTCATTGGGTTTGATTTCCTCTAAGAGTGTGACCTTTCTTGGCATATGACTTTCCTCTTAGTGGTGATGCTACACACTGCATTCCCTAAGATGTGAGTCATTTATCCTAGACTTGTCCTCTCTTGGAGACATTAGGCATGTTGTTCCCTAAGAGAAGACCTTACATGAACTAAGCAAAACCCATTTGAACATGTCTTATCCTATTTTCATTTTGTTAATAATTGTTTAGCATAATGTAGCTTGCTAACCTTATAAAGCTAGAAGTATCAACTCTTTTTCATGACCACCAAGCATAACACACTTTGTTTTCATATGGTTCCTTGTTTGTTCATAAGTGTTTAGCATAAGGCAACTTGCTAAGCCTTATGAAGCTTGAAGTTTATAGTGTGTGGTGCCTTATTAAAGTTATTGGAGGTATAAATTTGGTATGGTATGGGAGCCTAACAAGATTCTCTCATTTTCCACCCTTGGGGTCTTACCTAGTGGACAATGGATTTCACAAGCCTATGTGAGTGTGCATTGTTGTTTGCATAGTGGACAATGAGTTCCACTTGTAAACATTTTTGGACAAATAGCTAAGGTGTGATTCACATCATATTGGATAGTCAAGGCTCAATCCATCTCTTTTCCTTATCATTTTTATTTCTTCCTTTGAGTCTTTGGCATTATATGACTTAGTATCTTGTCATTGTTCCATACATATATATGTTTAACATAATCATGTGTCTCCTTGTTCATTTGTTGGTTTTTCCATGAGATCTTAGATCTTGGAGGCTTGATCACCTTCCTTGATCTTTATTGTCTTTTGTTTCTAATGATTGTACAATTAGACCTATCTTGATTGTCTACTTTAGTGTGAGTTTGACCCAAGGTCATCCTCTCACTAAAGTGGGGGCTAAATGTAGTCTTTAAAAATGTAACCCTTTACATTTTCTCACTTTTTTGGGCCCTCCTAGGGTGAATCCACAATAGTGGTTTACAATTGAAGTGAGGAAGGAAAAATCACAAAAAACAAATGCATGGAAAAAAACTTGATTTTAGGGGTTCGTACGAACCTATTGGTTCGACCGAACCAATTAGGGGTTCGGTAGAACCTAGGTTCGGTCGAACCCTCTTAATACTTTCCCGCCAAAAAAGCCATCAAAACCCCTTATAGAAGGGGGTTGAATGAACCAGTTCAAGCGAACCCCTAGTGGTTCTCGAACCCCCTTTATTCCTCATCCCCCGAGATAGAAAAAAAACTTGAATTTTGGCACTTTGAGCTTGGTTTGAGGATGAAAATGGAGGAATATTCACAAAACCAACTAGAATCAGGTAGTCCTCAGAACGAGCTATCCAACGAATATAATTTTAATATGTTTTGGTTTTATTATGTATTTGATATTTTAGTTTTATTAAACATAGGTCTTTCATCAAAAATGAAGGTCTTTGTTCTGCACATGTGGAAAAATAGCAGATTATCAAAAACAAATATTAAAAATATGAGTGCACTAGATATTAAAGTCCTTGATCCAAGAGAAAAAAATTCAATTTCGATATTTACAAAAAAAGTTATGCATTATATGGTCGCTATGTCTAAATTGTAATTGGTTTGACTTTGAAACTTGATTAAAGAAAAAATATTCAATAAAAACTATCTAACCAAGTGGAAGCACTAGATATCAGAGTTACGAATCTAAATTTGAAAGAATTAGAATTTTATCCTTCATGGAAAAAAAGTTATGCATTATACGGTGTGTGTCACTTTTTAAAAATGTTGTTTTTGAAAAAAACCAGTTTTCGTGGGAGATGGAAAAAAATGGAATTTGATTCCAAAAATTTTGAAAAAAATATTTTTAGAATCTGTAGACAAAATGTGACGAGACTCTAGTTTGCATCATCTTCAAATTCTTCACGGTTTAGCCGCTATAGGTGCCCGAATGTGAAGATTTAGTTTTAAAAAAAAAAATTAGTGTCCAGTTTGGCCAAAAATTGTAAACCACTATTGTGGGATCACCCCTTATTTAAATTGGACTTAATTATAGTGCCTTAATTTAGTATTGTTAAATGTACCTCTTTGCATTTACACACTTATTTAGACCATCTTAATTAATTGAGATTAATTATGCCTTAATTGGCCCTTTAATTCATTTACAAGCCTAATTAATTACATTTTCCGAAGGGGAAACCCAACAATAATTAATGCCTAAACATGATACTTTACATTGAGCAATGTGTGTTTTAGGTATATGGACCTAGGACCCATTTTCCCATGGGTGAATGGGTCCTCCCTAGACCTTTGGAACTAAATTTAATTATGTTTTTGGTGGTCTTTTAATGTTTTCAAATCCATAATTCAATGTCGGCTTGTTATATTTGGATTTTGGGAAATTAAGGATACATACTATAAATACAAGGTTATTTCACTAAGTTTCACCTAGAATTTTATGAGCACTTTTGAAGCATTTCAAGAGGAATTAAAGGCATTCAAGAGCATATATATTAGAGATTTATTGCAACATTCAAGATCTATTCATCATGTCAAAGTCTTCTTGCATCATGCATGTTTTTGGAATTAACATTGTGATGTAGGTTTCATGATCAATTCAAGCATTCAAAGTATCATTTCAAGCAAGATTCAAGTATCAAGTTCCACATACAATTCAACCATTTCATGCAAGTTGTAGACCTCCTAATATCTCCATTATCAAGGTTTCATACAAGGGTTTGTTGAGTGGTAACATAGCTTTGTTCATTCTTCATGAATCGTCTTTCATTTCATTATTTTATTTCAAGGTTTGATTACCAAAATGGGGTTTGACCAAGGAAAATCTCTATTCACTAAAAAAAAAAAAAAAAAATTCTCTTGTATGTGTGATTACGAATTTAGGCTGAAGAAGACTTGAAGACCTTTTAAAGAGCAAGATTTACAAATTTGTCAAAGTTGTCATCAAATTACAAAATCTAACCTACATATCGGATTTCTAACTTCTGACATTGAAACCTGTACAAATTAGAAGCTACAAATATACACTAGAGTCTCTCAAAAGATTGTTGAAATCCTTATACTTGGACCCATTTTCCCATGGGTGAATGAGTTTCAAATCAACTTCTAGAAAGCACTTTTGGTGACTAGTACACATGTTTCTACCCTTCACATATATGCATTTTATTTTTTGGTTCTGCAAATATTGAGTTTAATCGTCAAGTTTCAAGTGTTAGATTGCATTTTGGAGTTGATTTGCTATTTTTTAGTTTTTCTCCCTAGAGTGCTATTTCACCTTGACCCCTATCCTTCAGTAATAAGGAAATCTGAAGATTGTCACTTAGGGTTGATTCACCTAAGGGTTTTTAATCAATCCTTTGCAAGAATCTCATTTCCTAATGAAATAAAGGAAAATAGGTCCCTCATATCATATTCTAATCCACATATTCAAAACCCCTATTTTTCATTGTTTCACTACTATAATTTTTTTTCTATAATGGTTATGTAATTGCTATAAATGTCCTTCCATGACAACCATATGACTACTACAATAGACTTTCCATAGTATTTATACATGATTACATATATTTTATATAGTATTTGTAAACTTATTGCAAAAAAAATCTACAACGACTCAAAGTCCACTACCTTTGTTATTAATAGATTTTCCCACCCAAAAATCCTCATTTTTTAAAAACTATCTCTTCTTTATTGTGGCATCCTTAGAAGGATTTATTAATATTTCAATAAGAAAAGGTCCCTAACTAACTCCAAGTTTATATTGTAGGTCTATGAAGCATTCCAAATCTAGTGGTCAACTCCCATGACCTCAGACCAATCACACACTTTTTTGTAATTTTGAATGTCAAAAATGTCAATTGAGACCATTAAGAATCATCATTAAATTATAATTTATTTTATTGCATTGTTTTTTTTATATTATTATTTTCTTAAATATACCTGCCAATATTTAATCTTCTTTACATTATATCCCTTTAAATCTTCTATAAATTCAGAGATGCTGACATCTATACAATCCAATTATTTTCATTAAAAAAAAATCTATATAATTATTAATACATAAAATAATCTTTTAATCTGCAAAAGAGGCCTAAAGTTGACGTGAACCCTGCCTGTCAAGGAATCTTTTTAATGGGTATTCATTCAAAGTATTTCTAAAATTATAAGTGCCTATTCTGGCAAAATTTACTGAATGTCGCTATACGGCCATCAAATGTACTTAGCTTCTGTAATGAGCATTACAGCGACAGTTAATGAATGTGCCATCACTGGAGAGACAGCTTCTTGTTTGTCTGACGCGCCCATTTATGAGTGCTCTCATGCCTTGTCGACTTCTTAAGTAGGGATGGAATCCATGTACTCTACTATTTTACTGCAAGTTGCTGACAGTAACGTGAACATTAAATCTGGCAAGTTGGAAGAATGGCAGTTGAACAATAAAAATCTCGTTGTCCCATATACTTACTCTAAAAAAGAATTATATCTCAATTAGTTAACTATATTAAAATATTCTTTCTACTGAAAGTAAATTCTATCTAGCCAGTGTTTGTTGATCCCGGATACCTACTGAAGTTGTTTAGGGAAATATAGCAGTTGAGATGTTTGAAAAATAATCGTTTGAAAAAGCTTTTACTTTACTTCTCCCTGTTGACCAGTTAAAGCAAATTTAAGGCGGCCATTAAACTTGTTCGACTGGTTAAGATGCTGTCATATAAAACAGACGTAAAATTATTTTAAATTTACTGTAGGGAGAAGAACCGGTAGTTGAGCATCCTAATTTTGTGCTTTTTAAATTCTTATATGAAAATTTCAAATCATTCTCATTTTTTTACAACGGCTTACTTGACAAGTCCCCTTGCTTATAACTAAAGCTTCAGGATCATATATGATGCCACATCAGTATGTTTTTTGTCGAGGTGTCCAAAAAGTCCCAAAAAAAAGTGAGTTCGACAGTTGTGCACTAAGCCCTGTTTTATTAGTGCACTGATCTGACATCAAATGATCTTGTTTTTTAGATTTAAAGAATACATTTCATTCAATTATGGGTAGTCATCATCAACACTAACAACTTTAAAGTCACAACTATTGGTCCAATATTGTTAAAAAAATTGAGCATTAAACCAACAAATGTTATAGGGGCGGTGGGCCTAGCTCGATTGACTAAAACATCTTGTTGCAGGCAAGAGGTCACGAGGTGTAGTCTCCCCACCGTCCTCGTAGTACTGGAGGGCATGTCGTGCGAGCGTCACCAGTCACGCGAAAAAGGTTTACTAGACGCACTGCAATTTATAGAGGGACAACTATCTGATTCTGATTCCTACAGTCTTAAAAAAAAAAAATCAACAAATATCATAACAACTATTAGAACATACTCAGATACTATGCTCACTTAGATAATATATTTGTCATGCGCATGTCACAGACCAGATTCCTTTGTAACAGACATGACAATAGATGTTCGGTGGGTTGTTTTCTTTGCTTTTAGTTATAAATTACCGACAACTTTTTGAGCTGCCCCGTATGCTTACTTCGACCTAAACTAGATTGACAGGATTTGATGTAAATAGCTAAAAAAAATCTTTGAAATGGCAAAAGCCATTGTCATAATTTATTACTTCAATATAACGATGGTTTTAGATTGAAAAGAGACCGATAGGCCTAGATATGTAATGTGAGTTAAAAAAAATGGTAGAAGAAAACAGAAGTGAAACATATTCATTGCACAAGGATGAGGAGGATCGCCTTTAATGTAGTTAATGCTCTTAATATGTATTTTTAAATAGGAATTTTTAGTTATAGTTTTGTGGTTAAAGTTTATTATAGTTAATCAGAATGTTTCTCATTATACTTTTGTATTAATAGAAAAGTTTTGGGAAGAAAAGAATTCTTAAAAACTGTAGACTTTCTTAGTTTAGTAATTTGAAAAAAAATAGTAATTTTAAATAGAAAAAATGTATTTCAATGTGAGGAAATTGTAAAAAATAATTTTTTCATCATGTGACACTTTCTAAATGATAGGGACTCTAGATCTCCTTTAATGAATCTTCAATTAAAGAATATGCCCAAAAAATGTGTTACATGGTTTTAAGATGAAAACAAGTTAAAATCTTGAGATAAGTTTAAAGCCAACCTATGTAACTCTTTTGTCCTAGTCTCATATTGATGCTTAGGCAAGAGCATGTTCTAGGTCCTAGTTGGTAAGTATTTGAAGGATTATGGACATCTAGTGTTTGAACAATATTGTGATTGTGACTATATGCTTGTACATTAGTAGCATATGTTGTTATTGTTAGGGTTAGAAAAACAGATATATAACAATTAAATGTAGATTTAATTAAGAAATAGATAAACTAAAACACACACATAATAAATCATAACCCAGAGAATTTAACGTGGTTCACCCAATTTGGGCTACATCCACCAAACCGCAACCATCCAATACTTTTATTATCCAGTGCAAAACCTATTACAATCTTGTGAATAATCATATTTTTCATCGTACTGTAACACCCATCCGAACCCCTTTTTAACAAGCTTAGAAGCTTCTAGATTTTGGGTTCTACAAAATTGGAGTTTTCTTTTTTCATTGATTTTTTCATTTTTCGATGATGACGCAAAAAAGTGGGAGGGGAATTTTTCTCAAGGGCTGCCACCCCCGAATCCCTGCCTGGGGCCTGGCTCGGCCCCGAACGCCGGCAAGGATACATGTCGGGGTGTATAGTATACCATGGACTATACAGTATAGCATGATCAATCGCCACATACCAACAATCTCCCACTTGGAGACTGATTAGGCTCCACACCAACACAATCTCCCACTTGGAGACTGATCCTGGATGACACTACTGCAATTACAACTCCCACTGGAAATAAGTACTTTGGACCTTGCTGCTCTGTTATACTTGAATTCAACCTTGAAGGCCAACTGAAGTTGAAGAGGAGCTCAGCTTCTCCCTTGTCACCTCCTTCGTAAACATATATGTTGGATTGACATCTATATGTATCTTGTCTAGCTTCACCTGTCCATCTTCCAACACCGACCGAATGAAATGATATCTCAACTGTATGTGTTTTGTTTTAGAATGCAAGGAAAAATTCTTTGCAAGATGTATAGCACTCTGGCTGTTTGTAAACAAGTAATTTTCAGCCTCATCCATGAAAATTTGCAACCATATCATCTCCTTTGTCGCCTCTATTATAGCAACATACTCTGCCTCTGTGGTGGATAAAGCAACCACCTTTTGCAATCGAGAAATCCAATTCACTGCTGTCCCACCAACTGTAAAAACATAACCTGTGGTACTCTGCCTGGTATCTATATCCCCTGCCAAATCTGAGTCAACATAGCCTTTTAAATCAGTATTAGAGCCCCCAAAACATAAACATTTATTGGATGTACCTCTCAAGTGCCTGAGAATCCATTTTACGCATTCCAATGCTCAACTCGGGATGACTCAAATACCTGCTAACAACTCCTATGACATGTGCAATATCCAGTCTCGTGCATACCATGGCGCATATTAAACTACCTACAGATGGTATATTAAACCCTACAGCTTGAAGCATATGGTACCTTGGACATTTTTTCTTCCTCCTCTTGTGTCTTTGGACACATATCCTTAGTCAATTTAACATGACTAGGCAAAGGTGTGCTGATAGCTTTTGCATTCTCCATATGAAATCTTTGCAACATCTTTTCAACATAATTAGTGAGATAAAAACAATTTTCTATTTTTCCTATCTCTACAAATTTTCATACCAAGGATTTATTTTGCTGCCCCTAAATCCTTCATAGCAAAATATTTTGCTAACTGTTGTTTTAGCTCACTTATGTGATCCATGTTAGACCCTGCTACAAGCATGTCATCAACATATAGACATAAAATAATATAGTTGTCATTATCCAACCTCTTAAAATAAACACAATGGTCAGAATTACACCTGTTGTAGCCTTACTCAGCCATAAAACTATCAAATTTCAAGTACCATTGCCGAGGTGCTTGCTTCAAGCCATATAAACTTTTCTTCAATCTGCACACTAGTTTTTCCTTACCTTTGACCTTAAATCCTTGTGGTTGGTCTATATATATTTCCTCTTCCAAATCACCATGGAGAAAGGTTGTTTTAACATCAAGCTGTTCTAAATGCAAATCTTCGGCAACCACAATACTTAAGACAATACAAATAGAAGTCATTTTAACAACTGGAGAAAAAATATCATCAAAATCAATACCCTTTTTCTGTGCAAATCCCTTTACAACTAATCTGGCTTTAAATCTCTTCTTACCTCCATCCTCCTCTTTAGCCTATAAACCCATTTGTTTGGTAAAGTCTTTTTACCTGTAGGCAACTTGCATAATTCTCAAGTCTGATTTTTCAGCAAGGAGTCCATTTCTTCTTCCATGCCATGCTCCCACTGAACCTTGGTATCCACCTACATAGCTTCATCATAATATTCTGGTTCACCAACATCAGTTAATAAAATAGTATACAAAGAGGGAGAGAATCTTTCTTGAGGTCTACTTATCCTTGAAGATCGTCTAACAGGAGTTTGTAGTATTTGTTGTTGTTGTTGTTGCCCAACATGAGGAACCATTGAAACATCATTGTTTGGAATATCATCCAACATTGCATAATCATTTTCTTTCTTCTCATGCTGCAGCAACAGATCTTTGTACAAAAATTTATCATTGAATATGACATCCCTGCTTCTCACAATTTTTCGATTTTCAAAATCCCAAAGCCTATAACCAAATTCATCAATGTCATATCTAACAAATATACATTTCTTTGATTTTGCATCAAGCTTGGTTCTATTTTCAGAATCTACATGTGCAAATGCTTCACAATCGAAGGTTTTGAGAAAAAAATAACTCACCTTCTTACCTTTCCATGCTTCCTCTAGAATACCACAACCCAAAGGATTAGAGGGACCTCTATTAATTAAATAAAAAATAGTGTTTACAGTCTCTGCCCACATTTTTAAAGCAATCCAGCATGCAATCTCATAGTTTGTGCACGCTCCATTATTGTTCTATTCATGCAATCAACCACTCCATTTCCTGTGGAGTCCTTGGAACCATTTTCTACCTACGGATACCATTAGAGGAAAAATAATCTTCAAACTCTTTGCTGCAATACTCACCACCATTATCAGATCTGAGACATTTTATCTTTTTACCCGTCTCATTCTCAACCAAGCTTCTCCATTTTTTAAAAGTTTCAAATACATCAGATTTCTGCCTAAGGAAATAAATCCATACCTTCCTAGTTGCATCATCAATGAATGTAACATAATACAGAGAGCCACCGAGAGAAGATACCTGAGCTGGTCTCCATACATCCCTATGCACAAGCTCCAATTTCTCATCTTTCTTTTGCTTCCCATCCTTGAGAAAACTTACTCTTTTGTTTTCCATACACACAATTTTCACAGAAATCCATATTAACACATTTTAGACCTAGTAAAACATTATTTGAATGAAGTACTTTCATACCTTTTGCACTCATATGCCCAAGTCTATTATGCCACAGTGCTGATTCAGAGTCCACAACAATTGTATGATCTTCTACCTGTTGAACTGCAACAACTGTTCCTGAACATTGACCCTTTTCCGTAACAATTAAAGTAGAAGGAACAATATGACCTGTACAAAGATATAAGGTGCCTACTTTCACACCTTTTGCTACCACTAAGGCACCCTTTGTGACCTTCCAATTTTTATCACTAAATGTAACAACACAACCTTCATCATCTAGTTGCCTTGCTGAAATTAAATTTCTGCTTAACTTTGGAACATGCCTTACCTCACGTAGTAGCCAATGATTCCCATTCTGCAACTTAATCTTGATTCTTCCCTTTCCAACAATCTGACAGGGTTCGTTATCTCCTAAATAAACCAGCCCAAAATCCCCTTGGACATAATCAAGAAAATAACTTCTATGGGGGGTAGCATGAAATGAAGCCCCTGAATCTAACACCCAAGAATCATCAGCATTATCAAGGGAAAGAATCAAAGCATCCTCATCAGATTTATTACTTACCACATTTTCCTCTTTTTCCTTCCTTTTTGTCTCCTTTATTTTTCCGAGACCAAATTTTCTTTAAATGACCCGACTTACCACAGTACCAACAATCCCTTTGTCTCTAGATTGGGACCTTCTCTCTTTGATTTTCCTGACTTCCCATGATTTTCAAAATTGTTTCCTCTCTCCTTTGTTCTGTTCTACTTTCTCGTGATTTAAAACATCAGCTTGATGTGGATGTTCCACCGATATTTTCCTACGAATTTTCTACCTCAAAATAACACCAACAACATCATCAAATTTCAATGTATTTGAACTAGAAACAAAATTGCTAACAACCATTACCAAGCTATTCTAGCTTTCAAGCAAAAACACCGAATCAAAAGAGCCCTAACTTCTTCATCAAAAGTTTATTTTTTACAAAAGTTAATTGATCAGGACCGTATTAAACTCATTTAAACGATCAAGAATGACCCACCTTCTACCATTTTCATATTAAATAAACGCCTATAAGAAATACCTTATTCAAGCTTAGAGGCTTTTCATATAACTTCGCTTAGGGTTTCCATCAACTCTTGAGTTGTCTTTGCTTTTGTAATATTGAACGCAACCAATTGTGCTGTGCATAAATGAATAATGCCAAGAGCCTTTATATCCAAAATCTCCCAGTCCTCATCAGACATTGCTTGGGGTTTCTTGGTTTTCCCTTCCAATGGCCGCCATAAATCCTTCTGATAGAGGTAGTCCTCCATCTACATCTTCCATAACTGATAGTTCTGCCCATTAAACTTCTCAACCTTCTTACCCTCGTCTGCCATTACTTCCACTCAACCGTGAGACCTTCCTATAGACGATAATCAAAATACAACCCACTCTGATACCACTTGTTAGGGTTAGAAAGGAAGATATCTAACAATTAAATGCAGATTTAATTAATAAATAGAGAAACTAAAACACACACAATAAATCATAACACAGAGAATTTAACGTGGTTCACCCAATCTGGGCTACATCCACCAAACCACAGCCATCCAATACTTTTATTATCCAGTGCAAAACCTATTACAATCTTGTGAATAATCATGTTTTTCATCATATTATAACACCCATCTGAACCCCTTTTTAACAAGCTTAGAAGCTTCCAAATTTTGGGTTCTACAAAATTGGATTTTTTTTTTCATTGATTTTTTCCCTTTTCGGTGATGACGTGAAAAAGTAGGAGGGAAATTTTTCTTGGGGGCTCCCACCCCCTAACCCCCGCTCGGGGCCCGGCCCAGGACCCCAGCAAGGATACATGTCGGGGTGTATAGTATACCATGGGCTATACAATATAGCATGATCAATTGCCACATACCAATAGTTATTTCATGTTTGAACCTATGTGACTTACTCTACTTCACTATTTTCATTAGTTTATGTTTATAGAAAGCTATATTATTAGTTCAACATTACAAGTTTATTTACGAATTAAATTTGATATGATTAATTACATAATCAAATATTTTTTTACATAAAAATGTTAATATTGGGTTTCACTAATATGATATAATGAGACCAAAATATGTGTATGTGTATCTTGCTTGATTTCATACTGTTGTTGGTTATTATTATGTAGTTTTGGCTAATAGGTTATGAAGATGCATTTCCTCTTTATATTAATTGTGCAAGCTTACATGTTAAACAAAATCAATTTAAAGATGACCAATTTAAGTATAGTTTCTTATATAGCTTGTTGTTTTAATTTGGAATGAAATGATGCAATCTATGTTAAACTAGTGAACCAATCATCCAAATCACTTATGATTTTGGAGTTCCCCTAATTGTGCAAAAAATATAAAGTGGTTGTCCTTTACATGTGTTTACCTCAATTCCATCTTGTATTTTAATAATATAACCTTATAAATAGATTAATACTTTTAAATAATTAAATGTATTAGAAAATGATAGGATATTGTGATTTTTTATGTTGATTTTTGTATGCTTACAAAAAATTTGAAATCACATTATAGTCACAAAAAATGGGTTGTATGATTTTATTACTTAGGTATGTTTTTAACTAGTTAAAAGGATAAAATTGATTAACTTGTGTGATGTAAAGACGTGAATAAAATAAAGCACATTGAAAAATGAATATTAATTCCTTTTAGGGAAAATACTTTATTATGAAAGAAAAGGGTTTTTTTATTGAAATCTGGAAAATTGGGTGCTCCCACCTTTAGGGTTTAGGTACCTAAAAGGGGCAATTTTCACTTTCACTCAAGGACAAACCCTTGAGATCTTAATGCAAAAGAGTAAGAGATCTTGCAAGAGGGTTGTCCTAGGGGATAAATGATCTAATGAGGGGTTCACCACTAGGTTTAAACTTGGAAAAGATAATGAAATGAAATATGTAAAACAAAACCCTAATTGAATGCAAAATAACACTAAATGACCTAGAAAGATGAATGAAATGCAAAAAAAAACTCTAAAACAAAAAGTGTGCACCTAGGAAACTAGAGATGGATGAAGAAGGTTTGAATCACTAGAAAATATATTGTCAAGGCTAATTGGGACTCACTCACCAAGCTGGGTGAATCAGTCCAGCTTCTGGGAAACTATGTAGGAACAAAAATCTACCAAAAGGGTATCCAAATCTACAAAATCTTGAAAATACACTAGAACTAGGACTCATTTTCTAGAAGTGGAAAATTAGTCCAGTTGGGATTTTTTGCCACTTTCAAAGCTGTTTTTTCTCTTCCTTGTCTGCTCTATTCTTCTTGACTAGTTCCTAGATTTAAATCTCTAATTTGGACCCTGAAGATAATCTCCAAGGTTCTCCAAGGCTTGATGAAGTTTTTGACAACTTTGATCACTTGACAACTTTTCTCTAATCTTGATCCTTATGAAATATGTAACCTAAACCTATAAATCACACACAAAGGAGATGGAAAAAATGTTGTTGGGTTAGTGGATAATGGCTTTCCTTGGTCAAACCCCTTGTTGGAAATCAATACTTGAAATGAAAGTAGATATGAATGGAGAATGATGAATGAAAAAAAGACAATGTTGTAACTCACCAAACCCTAGCAATAAGGTGTTGCAAATATTCTTGAAATGGCTACAATAGATGTGGTTCTTGAATCTTGCTTGAAACACTTGCTTGAATCATAAACCCGACATCACAATTGTTAGCAAAATAACAAACACGATATATAAAATCTTAGACATGATGATCGGTACTTGAATGCTACTCTAAAAATGCTTGATAATTTTCCCTTGAATGCACTTGAATGCTCTTGTGAATGCTCAAAAGTTCTTGTGAAATCTCTTGAAAGCTAGGTGTTGAATATGAGTGAAAGAACCTTGTATTTATACTCAATTATGAAAGAATTCCTAAAATTACAACACTACAAGCCAACATCAAATCTAGGAGAATAAAATCTCACTAGAATTTTGAATTAAATTTGATTTTGGGCCACACAAGACTCATTCGCCCAAGATGGTGAATGAGTCCCATCTGGCATAATGTATGGGACCAAAAACCAAAAGTGCTTAGAAATGTGTAAAATACGGTTCGCGGCCAAAAGATCCAGGTGGGACCCATTCACCCAAGGTGGCGAATGAGTCCTAGACACTAAATCTAGGCCACACAAGCCAGGAACATATGAATTATGATTGGTCAATGATTTGTGCCAGGATTATCCTTGAAAAGATGCAATAAATGAGGCTTGTGGATGCAAAATAGGGCCAACTAAAGCATGAGAAAGTAGGCAATTATTAATGAAAATCCTAGAAAAGTGTGAAAGTTTGTTACAAAACTTTACAACACTCCAAATAAGGCAAGATTAAAGTTGATTTTGATTAAAAATAGGTTTATTATGTTTAATTGTTTGATGAAACCCTAGGAAAGTGTGAAAGTGAGTTACAATACTTTACAACATGTTAGCAAGGTACCATTAAAATCCATTAGTTCACAAGGGCCCAAGACCTCATGTGAATGTGTCATCCACATTACAACACTAAATCAAGGCAACATTAAGCCAAAATCCACAAGGAGGGCCCAAACAAATGTGAAAATGTAAAGGGATACATTTTTCTACACTACATTTAACCCCAACTTTAGTGAGAGGAGGAACGTGCTTCACACTCACACTAAAGTAGACAATCACACATCAGGAGGGGTCCAAATGCACCAATGCCAATAAGGTGAGATGATAATGATCAAGAAGGTTGATCAAGCCACCAAGATCAAGATTTGATGGCAAACCAACATAGGCACAAAAGAACATGCATGAGATTAATAAAGAGCAATAAAAAAGCACAAGCATACACTATCAAAGAGAAAGGTAAAAGATAAAAGAGAATCAGATCAAGCTTCGATCGTTTGTCCATCTCAATGTGGATCAGATCTAGGTTGTTTGTTGAAAAAATGCATACTCACTTTGAGGCAATGGAACTCCTAGTTGTCTGCTAGATGTGAAGTCCTAAAAGGTGAGAAATATACACTCATGGATGGTATGCACTCACACACACACAAGTGGCTATGGGGAAATTCATGCCTCGGTTAGGCTTCCCACTCAAACCATACCAAAGTTATACCCCCTGATAACTTTAATAAGGAACCACACAAATATGATTTTTGAGCTTCATGAGGGAAGCAAAACTTTGTATGTTTGGGGCTCATGAACAAAAAGGATGACTATACAGGCCTACAAGCTATGTTATGCAAGGTGGCCATATAACAATAAATGCAAAATACAAAAATGCAAAGAATGTTCAAGGGAGTCTTGCTTAGTTCATGGGTGATCCCACAATAGTGGTTTACAATTTTTGGCCAAACTGGACACTAAATTTTTTTTTAAACTAAATCACATTCGGGCACCTATAGCGACTAAACCGTGAAGAATTTGAAGATGATGCAAACTAAAGTCTCATCACATTTTGTCTGTAGATACTAAAAATATATTTTTCAAAAATTTTGGAATCAAATTCCATTTCTTTTTCCATCTCCCACTAAAATTGGTTTTTTTCAAAAAAACAACATTTTTAAAAAGTGACGCACACCGTATAACGCATAACTTTTTTTCCATGAAGGATAAAATTCCAATTCTTTTGAATTTAGATTTGTAACTACGATATCTAGTGCTTCCACTTGGTTAGATAGTTTTTTATTGAATATTTTTTCTTTAATCAAGCTTCAAAGTCAAACCAATTACAATTCAGACGAAGCGCGACCGTATAACACAACTTTTTTTGTATATATTGAAATTCAATTTTTTTTTCTATTGGATCAAGGACTTCAATATTTGGTGCATTGATATTTTTCATTTTTTTTATAATCTGCTATTTTTCCACATGTGCATAACAAAGACCTTCATTTTCGATGAAAAACCTATGTTTAATAAAACTAAAAAAACAAATACATAGTACAACCAAAACATATTAAAATTATATTTGTTGGATAGCTCGTTCTAAGGACTACCTAATTCCAGTTGGGTTTGTGAATATTCCTCTATTTTCATCCTCAAACCGAGCTCTAAAGTGCTAAAATTCAAGTTTTTTTCTATCTAAGGGGGGGATGAGGAATAAAGGGGGTTCGCTCGAACCAGGGTTCATTCAAACCCCCCTTCTATAAGGGGTTTTGATGGATTTTTTGGTGGGAAAGTATTAAGAGGGTTCGGCCAAACCTAGGTTCTACCGAACCCCTAATTGGTTCGGTCGAACCAATAGGTTCGTACGAACCCCTAAAATCAAGTTTTTTGCCACGCATTCATTTTTTGTGAGTTTTCCTTCCTCACTTCAATTGTAAACCACTATTGTGGCTTCACCCTCATGTGAGATCTTTAACTTAGGGAAAATTGTGCCTAATGTCTCCAAGAGAGGACCAATCAAAGAATAGAATATTGACAACTTAGGGGATGTAGTGTGTCAGATCAAGCCACTAAGAGGAATGTAATATGCTAAGATAGATCATACTCTTGGAGGAAACTACACCCCATGTCATCCAAAAAGCAACAAACACATCAAATGAAATAAGAACATTGTACCAAGAACCAAGAAAAAGAAAAATACAAAATAATAATTCCAATGTATGCCCCCACTTTAAAGAAATTGCTAAACACCATACTGTGAGCAATTACTTTAAAATAGAAAATGAAAATGTAAATAGAGAAGACATGAGAGCCAACTTGGAAAGCCCTGTGCCAATTTATATGTTTCCAAGTAAAGCTATGTCATCTAAGAGAAAATGAAAAGGAAAGGAGAGGGGTTTTCACCAAAATGAAAAAATGAAACACATAAGGGATCTATGGATTTGTGGTCAGTATTTTCTTTGCTACAATGTTTTAGAGAGCTCAAAACTGTCATCATTCCCCAAATACACATAGAACTGGAAGAATGACACAAAGAGAGCGAAAACAAAGAAAAATATTTTGGGTCAACATGGAAGAAACATGAATGCCTCGACACCTTGCATCATCTCCTAAAGGAAAACACAAGACAAAGGAGAAAAAGAGAAAAATAAAAGGCAAAGGAAAAAAAATCCTTTTGGGTGAACATGGAAGAGACATGAATGTCTCAATGTCTTGCGTCATTCCCAAAAGGAAAACACAAGACAAATGAAAAAAAGGTAAAAATTGAGAAGATGTATGACATAGAGAAGAATGAAGGTACACATACAGGAATGCCACAAAGAGAGAGAGAACATCAAATAGAACATTATGAGGGAATCACATTAGACACATGCAATCACAAAAAGAAAATGAAAAAGAAAGAAAGAATGCAAAAGACTAGTAAGGCATATGTGAGTTAACCTATGAGAAGGTCATCTTCCTCCCAATCATGTCCATTGTATACCGAAGGTGGGAAACTAGCCAAAGGGACAAGAGCAAGTTCCAAACTAGGGGAAGTAACAGGTTCAACACTTTTTGTAGGAGATTTGTCATCTAAGCTCATGAAAGAGAAAAATAATGTATTCAATTCATTATGCACCTCTTCGTCAATTTTAGCTACCTCTTCATTGTCATCCAAATTAATTACAACAAGAGGTCAAAGGATAATGTCCATGGAAGAGTTCAACTCTTGTTGTGGTTGTTGTGTTGGATTGTTTTGATTTTGGTTTATGGCAGAAAATTGTTTTTGGAGAGATGAAATAGTTTGGAAGAGTTGAGGTATGAGAGGGTCATTGTTTGTGTTATGAGATGGAAGTGAAAGTGGGGAAGTATTGTATGTGTTCGTAGAACAAGTGAATGGAATGCTAATAACTAGGGATGCTAGCAAGAATACCTAAGGAAGGAATCACATTACTAACTTGTTGCATTGTTGTTGTGACTTGAAGGTTGGTATAGGTAGGTATTGAGGCTATTGTTGTGGGAGGAGGAATTTGAGTTCCTCCTTGACTTGTACAAAGGACAACTAGTGGTTGAGGTGAGATTTTTTCTAAAGATTTGCACTATGTTTTTCACAAGGTCAAGCCCTTCTTCACTTTCAAGCATGTGGTGAATGATATCTATAGTAGGGATGGCAATAGTTGAAATGTTGTCATTTTGCACTTGATGTTGTAGGCATGTGCTATGTCCGAGACATGAATGTTGTTGGGTTAGTGGATAGGGGTTTTCCTTGGTCAAACCCCTTGTTGGAAATCAATCCTTAAAATGAAAGTAAATATGAATGGAGAATGATGAATGAACAAAAGATAATGTTACAACTCACTAAACCCTAGCAATAAGGTGTTGCAATTATGCTTGAAATAGTTGAAATGGACGTGGTTCTTGAATCTTGCTTGAATGATGTTGATCTTTCTTGAAACACTTGACCCTACATCACAATTTTTAGCACAATAACAAACATGACATATTAAATATTTGGCATGATGATTGGTACTTGAATGTTGCACTAAAAATGCTTGATAATCTACCCTCAAATGCACTTGAATGCTCTTGTGAATGTTCAAATGCTCTTATGAACTCTCTTGAATTCTCAATGTTGAATATGAGTGAAAGAACCTTCTATTTATACTCAATGATGCAAGAATTCCCAAAATTACAATACTACAAGCCGACATCAGATCTAGGAGAATAAAATCCCGCTAAAAATTTGAATTAAATTTGATTTTGGGCCACACGAGACTCATTCACCCAAGATGATGAATCAGTCCCATCTGGCATAATGTATGGGACCAAAAACCAAAAGTGATTAGAAATGTGTGAAATCCAACTTGGGGCGAAAAGATCTAGGTGGGACCCATTTTCCCAAGGTGGTGAATGAGTCCTAGACACTAAATCTGGGTCACACAAGCGAGGAACATCTGAATTATGATTGCTCAACGATGGGTGTCAGGATTACCTCAAAAATATGCAATAAATGAGACTTGTGGATGCAAAATAGGGCCAATTAAAGCATGAGAAAGGCCAATTATTAATGACAAGGCTAGAAAGGTGTGAAAGTGTGTTACAACACTTTACAACACTCCAAATAAGGCAAGATTAAAGTTGATTTTGATTTAAAATAGGTTTATTATGTAAAATTATTTGATAAAATCCTAGGAAAGTGTGAAAGTGAGTTACAACACTTTACATCATTTTAGCAAGGTACCATTAAAATCCATTAGTTCACAAGGGACAAAGACCTAATGTGAATTTTTCATCCACATTACAACACTAAATTAAGGCAACATTAAGCCAAAATCCACAAGGAGGGTCCAAGCAAGTGTGAAAATGTAAAGGGATACATTTTTCTACACTACATTTATTAGAACATGAAACATTAGCCTATCCCAAGCCAGGTAAGGCCACAAATAGGAGACCTCAACCTCAACCTCAACTTGAATATTCTAAATTAACATGGATAGTCCAAACTTGTGAGATCAATAGTCCAATAGGGGCACAAATCCCACAAGCACACTAGCTTGGTAAGAGTTTGGAGTATAAAGTCACTAGCATGAATACCAATAGCTTCAATAAAAAGGATTGAATCTATGAGCACAATGGATCAATGAGGACACAATTCTTTTGATCACAGTGGTCTAACAAAGGTTTGAAACTTGGTATCTACAACAAAAATGACATGAATGATGAAATAAAAGGTTTTTAATTGAAATTAGGAGAAGTGTAAAAAATATTTAAAATTAATTAAAATATAAAGAAAAATAGAAAAAAGAGTTGTTTTTCCTATTCATCATTCTTTCTTATTTTGGAAATAATTTAGAAGAAGAGAAAGAAGGTAAATTTGGGCATTTTTATACTCAAACCTTGAAAGCTTGCATCAAAGGAAAGATTGAATTTTGAGAAATATTTTTTAGTGTGAGTATTTTGAATTGATGTTCAACAACTCTATTTCTATTTTTTTGTTTCTAACCATCAAATTAAAATTTCCATACTTAATAATCTTCAGGGTAAGGATCTTTAAGAAATTTTATTTCATCTCTTAGGTATAAAGACTAAGTTTTATCTCCACCAAATGAGATTATGAGTTTGATTATACTCTATAAACATATTCTTCATGTAGATCTCTCTTTCCACTCAATTTGATTTGGAAAATCTCTACATAGTAGTAACATGTGAGGAAATTATTTGTTCATGTATCCATTTAAAATGTGAGACCAATCTCTATTGAGTAGCATTCTATAAGCATATAGAGTTTTAACTATTAGAGTAAAATGGTAATCATCTAATCAATTAATTCTTATGTCCCCTTTTTCTTTATTCACTTAATCTAATCTTAGGATTTTTTTTCTATTTTTAGGTCATGTTGTCTCATAGCATAGGATGAGAACATTTTTCATGATCTAATTTAATCCTCACTTAGGGTTTTATTTTTATTTTTTTAATTTCTTTTATAAGGATTCATAATTCAATTGTAATCATTCCTCCAAGAAGATAATTACATGAATACAATTCTTGGTTGTTGAGAGAATTAATTTCTTTGATTTATCTTTTTGATAGGTATTTTGGTTGCAAGAGATTTTAGAGAGCTATGGGGTTCAACCATCAACTTCAATATTAACTACCTCAATTCCAATGTACATCTAAATGAAAATATATTAGGATAGTTGCATGTGAATATGGTCTATCTCTACTACCACATTCACTTTAGTTTTGTCAAGGTACACCACTTTACAATTTGAATTTTCTAGTTCTAATTCTATTTTTTGACAAATTAACTATGGAATTGCATTGCATAGTGCACCTAGATCAACAATATAATTAGTTATTTTTTTTTTCAAAACATATGAATTGTAAATGAGTTTACATTTTCTCCTTATACAAAGAAACATTAGAATGAACTACCTTATTTATGCCTAAATTACTCATTTTACTAGACAATGACTAGATTAGGGAATCCTTTTTATTTATCAACTAATCCAATTCAAACAAAGAAATAATAACTTTATTCCTTTTTGAATCATCCACTTTGTTATAAGATACTTTGTTGGATTATTTGGGACCATTATATTTAAAAGTGATATTGTTTCCTTTAAGGGATAGAGTATTCATTGAATATGGATCAAGTGGATAATTATGAGTGATATTAAGTCTAGGATGGACATGGTAAGAGGGTAACTAGTTTTACTTCCTATATTATAGTAATTTTTCTAATATAAATGAAAATCTTAAACTTCATCAATATTATCCTCTATCTCATTGCTACTTTCTCCTAGGAAAGGGAAATCATAAGTTTCAACAACCATTATAGTGTTAGGATTTCTCCTTACACGAGTGTTTTATTTTTATTCATTAAAAAAATATCTATGTTATTCATCTTGATTTGTATAATGTTCAAGGCTATAGTGACTTATTTACAATCTCTTTTACCATATGATGTCATAACATCGACCTCAAACCAATTAGGAAAGGTACTATCTAGAATATTGATATTCTAAGTATTGTAGTAATTGGTATTTTTCATCCATTCAAGTTATTAGATAGATTCAATATATTATTCCAAGTCCCTTTTTATATTTGGATTTAAAAACCCTTTTTAGTGAATTAGATGTATTTCTTCAACAACAATTTTTTCCTTTGTAGATTTATGAGGTTATTTCTGAAATTTTGAACCATTTTTTGCATGTTTTCAAATTTTGGTTTAGAAGTTACATTATTTGTAGGAGGAAAAATTATAAATTATTTACATGGGTAGGAAAGTGTGTAGATGAATTAATTAAAAAGGGAGATGAATATTTTTTATATGTGGGTTGATATTCCTAATTAGGTTGTAAACATATAAATGTAGGACTTAAATAAATATTTTGGTTCATAAAGCATTACCTTTGAGAGGCTATGTGATGGTTACCATTATCAAGAATGACCAAATTTTGAGTTAAAAAAGGTAATTGGGATGGTTGGGTTTTGATGCAGGAGCATCCAGTGGTGTAAGGGCAATCTTGCATCACCCAAAAATAGTTAAATTTCAAGTTTCTGAGTTTTCAGATGTTTTTACATTTTTGGATACCCTTTTCGTCATAATGAAATTCTCAATTTATGGTTTTTATTTCCTATTCCTAGGTTGAAAGATATTGCAGTTTTAGTTTCCTAGATTTGCACCTAAAAATCTTTCGAGTGAGATTTGAGGCACTTAGATTTCCTGGATCAGCCCTGAAACTTGCCAAAATTAGTGTAGCAAATTTTGAGCACGTTTTTGACTTCGAGACCTTTCCAACAGTTCAAACGGTTCGCGAATTGGAGTCTTGGATCAAAAGTTATGGCCCCGGGAAGTTCGCGCACTTTCTAGAAGATACAATTGCAAATGTTCTTTTGAAATTTGAACTTCAAGTTGTAATTTTTCAGCGCCAAACTGCCTAAACTCAAATTTGAATGTTGTTTTGGCTCCAAACTAAAGAGGAGCTCTATTTATGGGCGGGTTTCTAATTTTTGGGCAACTTTTTAGGGACAAGCTCGTGATATTAAAGGGTGATTCTCAGAGCTTTTGTAACTTTGCATGTGTTGTAGAACTTGGGGATTTGAGATCCTCTACATGTAAGAAGCTCCATTTTCTAAATAATAAAATTATTCTCTTGTTTGTGGGTTATTTTCGTGGTCTCAGTCAGGCCTCATCAAGTGGTATCGAGTAGGTTTCTTTGAGCTGCGGTGGACAAATCCTCAATCGCGGAGGCAGCTCACATCAAGACTGCGGTTGTGGTCGAGGTCAAGAAAGATGCCTCCAAGAGTGATGCCTGGTAGGCATGGTGGTGCCAGAGATGGTTGAGGTGGCAGAAATGTTGGCGGAAGAGATGCACTAGCAGCCCTCCAGAGACAGATTGACGTGTTACAAGAGCAGTTGAGAAGAGGGTTCAACCTAAGCGAGGAAAGTGAGGATGAAGGAGAGGAAGAAGGTTCGATAGAAGAGGAAGAAGAAGCAATTGATCAAGACCAAATGCGCCTAATAAGGGCCATTTGAAGATTAAAGCACCCAGAGCAGAAGTCCCCAAGACTCGAAGTCCGAATCAAGAGTTGATCGACTAGATCAACGAGCTAGAAGAATATTTTGAGTATGAGGAAATAGAGGCCCCAGATCGGGTTAAGTTTATGAAAATGAAGCTGAAGGGCCATGCCAGTATTTGGTGGAAAGAGATCTAGTTGGAAAGAAATCAAAGGGGAAAAAGAAATATCACCAGATGGGATCGCATGGTAGAGAAACTGAAGAAGCAGTTCATACCAGTGGACTACGAGTTAGATCTATTGAATAAATTCGGTAAGGGTTGAAGCAAGGAAGCAGGATTTTGTGAAAGAATATAATCAAGATTTCTACAAGATAATCATCAGAATGGGTCACACAGAGGCCAATAAGGAGAAGGTAGCCCCATATCTTAATGGGTTATGACCAAGCATTCAGGAGGAGTTAAGCCTAGTTAGAATGAACACCATTGAGGATGTGTATCAGTTTGCTTTGAAGGTGGAAGAGAAGTTGAACAAAATATTTGATGGCAAGAAAAAAGGATGAGGAGGTCAAAGTCAAAGGGGTAGTGGAAGACCTTTAGGAAGCTAAAATGATGATGAAAAGAAAAGTGAAGATGTGGGTACTAGCTGAAGCCAAAGGCATGACAATTTTTACTGCCCTCGTGATCAAAACAGTGGTGATCAAAGAGGTAGAGGATGAGGGAGATATCGACAAGGATCTAGAAGAGATGGTTTCAGAGGAACGCGGTTTCCGGTGGTGAAGAAGGGCATCGAAGCCCATGAATGTCCACAACACCAAGGAAGGGTAGACAAAAGGCCGTATAGTCATGGAAGGTTGGCGATGATGAGGAGGCCCAATCAACATTCGGGGATGATGTTGAAAGATGAGGAAGCTTCAGGAGCCCCCGTGATCGAGGAAAAGGAAATCCAAAATAGAGGAAGAATCTATTTTGCACAAGGTGCAAGTGTGAAGGAAAAATGTTGTGGATGTCATTATTGATCTGCGGTAGCACCGATAATCCGGGTGTTAGAAGAGATGGTCACAAAGTTGAAGTTGAAGAGGGAAAGGCACCTTGATTCGTGATCGACACAGTTCTGCTGCAGAAAGACTTCACAAAGTTTTGGCCAATGAGCAGTGCCTAGTAAAGTTCAAGATTGGGAGCTACCATGATGAGGTACTTTGTGATATCATCCCCATGGATGCATGTCACATGTTGGGGAGGCCGATACCGATAGGTGAGCTTATATGATGATGGCCATGCAAACACTTATTCCTGATGAAAGGATGGGGTTCATTTCAGCGTTGAAACCCCTAAAGAAGATTGAAGAAAAGGTATGCAGTAGTGCTAGAATTTGTTATGTAGATGGAAGAAATTTTTTAGAAGGTATGAAGCATGAGCATGTGTGTTATGCATTGGTTCCTAGAGTGAGTAAGGAGGATAGTGAGAAGGTTCCAGAAGAAGTTTCTGGGATGTTGGATGAGTTTCAGGATATCATTTCTAATAATGTACCTAAGGGTTTACCACCAATAAGGAAGATCAGTCATCAAATTGACTTGATTCCTGGAGCCAGTTTACTAAATAAGGCAGCTCATAGAATGACTCTAGCAGAAAATGAGGAGTTGAACAGACAAGTTCAAGAGTTGTTGAGAAAGGGATTAATACAGGAGAGTTTGAGTCTGCGCAAGTACTCCAAGATTTTAGCACCAAAGAAGCTGATGGGGAGTGGAGGATGTGTACGCATTCCCGAGCCGCCAAAACAAGATAATAATAAAGCATAGATTTTTACCCTTACCAAGGATGCATGACCATGGACGCTTGAGTGGAGCCTGCGACTTCACAAAGATTGATTCAAGAGTGGATATCACCTCATATCCTCGATTCTAGAAGGAGATGAATGGAAAAATCGGCCTTCAAGACTCACAAAGAGGGTTTTGTAATGCAGTGGTTAGTCATGCCTTTTGGGCTAACTAATGCACCGGTTATCATTCATGCTCATGAATCCAGGTACTAAAAGAATTCTCTCGGAAGTTTTAAGCGGATGTATATTTAGATGATATTCTGGATTTTCAAGAAGATGTTGGATGAGTATCGATGGATATTCTGACAAAATTTCTTTGAGAAGGTTTAAGAGAAATTGTTGATTAACTAAGAAGTGCAATTTTGTGAAAGAGGGAGTTAGTACTTAGGTTTGTTGTCTCACAAAGGCCCCTAAGATGGACTCCAGAAGGTGAAGGCTATTCTCGAATGGCCTACCCAAGAACTACTACTGAGGTGAGATCTTTCCATGGTTTGGCTAGTTTTTATAGAAAGTTCATTAGAAACTTCAGTAGTATTTGTGGACCCCTAACTGAAACAATGAGAGGGAATAGAATTCAAGGAGCAGTTGGAGCCGCAAAAGTTTTGAACCTGCTGAAGCAGCATGCGATAGAGCAAATCCTATCTAGCCTTCCCGCATTTCAACAAGGTGTTTCTGTGGATTGTGATGCCGCTTGGTTGTGCCATTGGAGCAGTGTTGAGCCAAGAAGGTAAGCCCATTGCCTATTTCAGTGAAAAGTTAAATGATGCCAAGAGAAAGTATTATGTATATGATCAGGAATTTTATGCAATAGTTCAAACATTAAAGAAATGGAGACATTATTTGTTGCCGAAGGAATTTGTTCTATATACTGATCATCAGGCCTTGCAGTACCTAAATAGTCAGGGAAAATTAAATCAGAGGCATATGAAATGGGTAGAGTTTTTGCAGAAGTTATACCTTTGTTTTGAAACATAGGAGGGAAATCAAATAGGCTGTGATGCCTTAAGTAGGAGGCATACATTGGATGATACAAAGATGCAGATTGAAGTGGTTGGGTTCAATGAACTTAAGACACTGTACGCAGAAGATCCTGATTTCACAGGGGCTTGGAAAGCTTGCAAGGAACTTGTTACAGTGGACAAGACAAGGTGGCTGGATTTCATAATCCAGGATGGCATGTTATTTACAGGAAGTCAATTGTGTATCCTAAGGAGTTCCATGAGGGAAAACCCCGATAAAGGAGAAGCATAGTGGAGGAATGGTAGGACATTTAATGGGATAAGACCATTGCCATTATCGCTGAGCATTATTATTGGCCTCAGCTTGTCACAGATGTGAAGAAGTTTGTACAAAGTCGCTAGTGGTATGTTAGGATGGCTAAAGGAGGAGTCGACACAAAGCTTATATCAACTTTACCTATACCAGAGGCCATGGGAGGATATAAGTATGGACTTTGTTCTTGGTTTGCCAAGGACACAACGAGGGAATGATTCGGTCTTTGTGGTGGTTGATAGGTTTTCGAAGATGGCACATTTCATTCCATGTCGGAAGACCCATGATGCAGTCCACATTGCTGACTTGTTCTTCAAAGAGGTGGTGAGGCTACATGGTCTGCCAAAGAGTTGTTTTAGATCGTGACACCAAATTTGTGGGGTACTTTTGGAGGACCTTGTGGAAGAAGCTGAAGACATAGTTGAAGTTTAGTTCTCAAGACACACCCATCCACAAAACGTATTGGCAGACAGCGTTGTTAACAAGAGTCTGTGTAACCCATCGAGATGTTTGGTAGGAGATAAACCCAAGGGATGGGACTTGATCTTACTCCAGACATAATTTTCTTACAACAATTCTATCAATAGAAGCATTTGTAGATCACCATTCCAGATTGTGTATGGAGGTAGTCCCAGGACCGCTTCAGAATTAAGGAAGATGGACCAATAGAAGAAAATAAGTGCTGAAGCTAAAAATTTTGCAAAACACATCAAGGATATACATGAGAAGGTAAGAGAACATATTAACAAGATGAATATGCAGTATAAGGCTAAGGCAGATCAGAAGCAGAGGTATAAGGAGTTTCAGATTGGTGATGAAGTGATGGTCCATTTGAGGAAAGAAAGGTTTCCAGTGGGAACATATAACAAATTGAAGATGAAGAAGTTCGGTCCCTATAAAATTTTGAAGAGGCATGATTTAGGGAATGCATATGAGTTAGAGTTGATAGATGGATTCAACATTTCACCTGTGTTCAACATTTCAGATTTGATAGAGTATCATGAAGGTGGCGCAGAGGAAGTACCAACGATGGAATAGTGTGGGATTCCAGCACCTACTTCAAAAAAGGAGGAGATTGAAGAAATCCTGGATAGTCGTGTGGGAAGGAGTACCAAGAACAGGCAGTATGAAGAATATCTGGTGAAATGGAAAGGAAGGCCTGTTGAAGATTCATCCTGGTTGCCTAAGGTAGAGGTTGATCGTTTGGGTTTTCCTCCACCATCTGAGATGTGACGGGGTCACTTCTCAAATTACCCTAGGTGTCTGATGTAGGAGCATCCAGTGGTGTAAGGGCAATCTTGCATCACCCAAAAATAGTTAAATTTCAAGTTTCTCGGTTTTTAGATGTTTTTACATTTTTGGATACCCTTTTCGTCATAATGAAATTCTCAATTTATGGTTTTTATTTCCTATTCCTAGGTTGAAAGATATTGCAGTTTTAGTTTCTTAGATTTGCACCTGAAAATCTTTTGAGTGAGATTTGAGGCACTTAGATTTCCCGGATCGGCCCCAAAACTTGCTGAAATTGGCGTAGCAATTTCGAGCACGTTGTTGATTTTGAGACCTTTCCAACGGTTCAAACGGTTAGCGAATCGGAGTCCTAGATCAAAAGTTATGGCCCCGGGAAGTTGGCGCACTTTCTAGAAGATACAATTGTAAATGTTCTTTTGAAATTTGAACTTCAAGTTGTAATTTTTTGGCGCCAAACTGCCTAAGCTCAAATTTGAATGTTGTTTTCGCTCCAAACTAAAGAGGAGCTCTATTTATGGGCAGGTTTCTAATTTTTGGGCAACTCTTTGGGGACAAGCTCGCATATTGTGAAAGGGTGATTTTGTAGCTTTCTGCAACTTGCATGTGTTGTAGAACTTGGGGATTTGAGATCCTCTACATGCAAGAAGCTCCATTTTCTGAATAATAAAATTATTCTCTTGTTTGTGGGTTATTTTCTATGTCTCGGGCTGTGCCCTCATCAGGTTCTCTACCTAAAGAGGTGGATAATAAATAGGTGAGACCTGACTCATCATGGACATTTGATGATCCAACATGTATGATTTACCATTAGGGTTTGATTGTACCAAATTTGGTTGATCAAAAGTGGATGACCAACTCCAAATACAATGCCTTATAGGTCAACATTTATAGAAATAGCATAAGCATAAACCAATATTGTATGGTTTCCTTGATTCATGGAAAAATATAGTCATGGGATCTAGAGCTCATAAAATTTTAAAATAGCATCCTTAGCAAGCATTAGAAAGATTTTAGGGTGGAGTGATGTAAGAATACATCTTTTGGAAATGTATATTGAAGGATATAATTCATTCTATAGGTTTATTTTTCATAAAGTGATATAATAATACATCTTTTGGAAATGTATATTGAAGGATATAATTCATTCCATAGGTTTATTTTTCATAACAAAAAAATATTAATATAATTTGAAATGATCAATGGATATAGTTTTCAAATCATTCCATGAAGTTATAGAGGCATAATATAAGTGAAAATAATAATTATGTTATTTAGTCTAGTGTGAATGGGAATAACTTATAGGTATATCTTCAAGCTGGATTTAAAAGAATAGTAAGGTATCCTAAGAAAAATGAATATGTTCTTTGGGAGGTTAGGAGTCATCATGTTTATGTTTTGCCACAAAATATTGATCATTTTTAGGCATATCTTGATTATTAAGCATATAAATAATTTACCAACAATCCAAGTAGGATTTGTAGGTGTTTAAGTGTTTAGTTCTAGGTTAATTGGAATATGATTCATTGCTATTGGATTGGCTATATGGATAAACACTAGATTAATAACAATATTTAAAGTAGTAGGTTGAGAAAAAAGGGTACCATTTTTTTGGGTCAATGGAATTATAAATAACAAGAGTGAACTAGGTTGGGTTTGAGAAGAATAATAGGGAAACAATATATAATGGAACAAATTAGATCCATAAATATGGTTGTAACATTAGGGTCAAAACCTTGAGGATTCTTACTTTCCCCCTTATTAAGATTTATTTTTATAGGTGTTTGTAACTTTTGATAATCAATATCTTTACTAGATGAAGATTAAGACCTGTAATACCACCAAAAGGATCTAAGGTGCCATTATTCTCATCGATAGACTATTGGTATCTCATTTAAATTTGCAACAACATAAGTGAGAAAAATACTCTCTTGAAAAAGATTATAAGTCCTCTAAGTTCTAGGATGCTTATGTGTATGCACCTAATTTTTTACTTAGATTTGGGGCTAACACTCATGAGGTTTCTGGGATGCTACCTTGGACTTGTATTTATAACCTCATTCTCATGGTAAAGGTATTTTGACATTCATATTTCTTGATTTAACAAACCTTTAAAAATTGATTGATATGATTGTAGCTACATATGATGTTCATACTTCCGCAATATTCACCTACAAAAAAATGTGAGGTCTTTCCAACCCATTTATCATGATCTCGTCAAGGATAATTCATTAAAAAAATTAACATTTAGCAATATGATTTATCAAAACCAATACTACTCCTAAAATAAATTGGTATTTTAAAAAGATTTAAAGGAAGGAAAGGGGGAAGGAGAAATAATGAAATCACTTTGATCTACAACTAAAAGAATTGACAAATCTTTATAATTCTATAAATATCATTAACTAGCATCAAGTAAGTAGACAATTGACAACTACAATATAACCAATGGTAGTGCAATCATCTAAGTAAATTATGTATAATAGAACCTAATAATCTATTTGTCACAAGTGTGCACTAAATCGAAAATGAGATTCCACTAAACACAAATGTGAAATTCTTCATTCAACACATAAGTAAACTACGTGATGATGCCAAGAATCATTAAAATTTAATTGTATTGCATAATTAGAATTACACTTAATTTGGAGATTTGAACCAAAAAAAAAAGAAATTCTAGATAGAAGAAAGCTCTAAAACAATCTAACTCTAAGACACTATAGACCTAAGAATAAAGTTTCCAACCCTAATAAATGGTAAAAATCTTGCTACAAATATATCTTCCCATACTTATTAATAGATCTTATCCACTTAGTTGATGACAACAAGTAATACCCAAAAATATCAAGATGTAAAAAGCTCAATAGAAATCTTGATTTTCCAAAAAGATCAAATAGTATTCTAGAAGTAATCACCACACTTACCTCTTGCTCCACTAATACTTCAAACATTCCCCTCTTAAATTTTGCAATCAAGAGAGCCTCATCTTGAACTTCATGAATTGCTCCAGCTCCAATCCAATAATAAATAAATCCAAGATGAATTTGATTTCCTAATTAAACCCATACATATATCAAAGAAGGTCATTAGAATTGATTAAACAATTGTAAAAGATTAACTTTTTCTTTCCAAATCATTAAAAATGTGTTTAGTAATGCACTTCAAACAAGAGAAAACAATAACAAACAATTCCCCTTTTACTTGGTGGAGGAGAAGAAATCCCTCTTTGAAATGTTTCTTGTATAAAAGAGTTCCGATTCATGTTCTCATAGTTTTAGGTTTGCATCATAACATCATGGTCAAATATGGCTAAATTAATGCTTCATTGTCTTTGGATTCATGGCTGGGATCAAATATGGCTAAATTAATGCTTCATTGTCCTTGGATTCATGGCTGGGATCACAGGCCAAGTGCTCAGGGCATAGATGCTCATAAACGTTCATATCTTTTGGCATAGGAGGGTCCACTAGGTATGACTCAAACAGAGAATCCAAACACCAATCTTTTCGAAGGCCTAGATGAAAGTGCCATCACTAGTATAAGACAACCTGGCTCACGATATATGAGGCGGGGCGCTTGAGCGTACTGGATATGATAAGCGGTGATTAATGACAGAGGTTGATTGAGATCGAAATCTATGATGGGTAAAGAATGGCATTTTCGATCGTGCACAATGATTGTTTCATCATTTTGCTGTAGGAAAATGACATCCCTCCCCACTGCTCCTTACTAATTATGCTTGGCATTTACGAAACATGCTCACGAGGGAAGGCTCAGGAACCAAATTTGGCTTATACCGAGGGAAGGCTCAGGAACCAAATTTGGCTTATACCGTTTCACCATGAATGATGATAGAACACATCGTACTCTCAAAGTGAATAAGTTCGTTGAGGACGAACAACAAATGCAAAGAAGTGTTCTGCCCGTGGTCCTGTTTAGCGACCATGGAGTAATGGCATGAACCTCAACCAACTTCGTGGCATTAAGGATACCCCAATGCACAGAAAACTGATGGGCCCTAAAAATCTGACATTCTTTTATTTTTTCTTTAGCCCATTAAGAGTACCCCAATGCACAGAAAACTGATGGGCCCTACAATTCTGACATGATTTGATTTGTTCTTTGCTTTTAAGGGGCCATGTGAGCGACCGGGTGCATGGGTTAAGCTGGAAAAGAAGAACACACTAGCGTCAACCGTGGCTTGTATTCATTTGCTTCATGGATGTCAATATCGTTGAAGGGAGGCGAGATAGCATGGTGGCCAAAAGCATACAAGATTTAATATGTCATTTTTGCGATATGGGATTAGTGGAGACAAAATGGCACTTTGTTATGGAGTGCTCAGCGTATAAAGATATTTGGGTCACTTATGGGGACACCTTACAAGTGGATAACTTAAATACCTTGTTTGAGGAGGAAAGGTTGGTCAAATCAGCAAATTACATCATCAAAATTCACTGTCGTAGAGCTGACCTCGAGCGAAGATCTTAGGGTGTTTAGGGTCTTCTCTTTTCGATGGTGGTCTTGTACTGTTCTTGGGTCCCATAGGCTGTTGTGGCCTCGTGGACGTTATTAAAATATTTCATTTCATTTCAATGTCTCGGAACTCAAATCAACGGAGGGCTGCTCAAGTTAACACCATTTTTGTCCACTAAGCCAACCAAAACATGGCAAGTAACACTTAATCCTCAATGCTATGGGGGGATAAGGGAAGGGAGACAAGACTCGTTAAAGTGGCAGGCTAGGAGTCCATGTCTGTAACCGGTGGTGATAACAATGTGGAGGGATGACTCGAGTCATTTGGCAAGGGCAATAGGTGGTCAACACAAGATTAAAACATAAAGTGCAAGGGGTCACTTGGGAATGAAAATGCTAATGGGTTAGGATTTAAATAAAAGGGGCCGCTAGGGAATGAAAATGTTAATGGGTTTATTTTTAGTTTGGGTTGTATGGAGATTGGAGAGGAGTGTTTTATTAGGGTTGAGGAGTGTTTTATTAGGGTTTTGAATTTTTTTGAGTAAGTTGGCCTTCCTTGTGTCATATCGTATCATTGATGTTTGATTTCTCTTGTCTTTTTATATTTATTGTGGATTCTTTTAAGTCCATTTCTTTATAGGCCTTAATTGGTTCCAACCCAATAGTTCATATTGGTGTTGACAACTTAGTAGCTCTACACCATGGCTCCTATGAACAAGTGCCCCAAAATTTCTGTGCCAAAAGTATTCTACAAGGCATGTCCTCTAAAATCCCTATAGATGTGGTTTTACCCATCCCTAAATTTGATACTGCATGTCAATAGTTAGAGTAATTTACTCTTATAGGTTACTTTGTGGGGCGAACCCCCTTGAAAACATGCTAAGGGAATGGGTTATCAAAATTGGTTCCCCCACAGGGTCTGATTCGATGCTATTTAAAATCTCACAAAAGGGTTTCTTCTTTTTCAATCTTCTAAAATCAATCATGTTCATGTTGTCCTTAAACATAGTCCTTGGTTTGTTTGTTCTTCCCTACTGGTTTTCCAACCATGAACATGGGACTTCACAATCTCAGATTACAAGAAACTTTGTGTGCCTATATGGCTTGAATTTCTAGGCCTTCCCTTGCCTTGTTGGCACTTTTTGCACTGTATTGCTTCTTTTTTGGGGGAAGTTCATTTGCATTGAACTCGGCCACTTCTACCAAGCTCGACCTCAGAAACAAGTCTGTGTTGAAGTTGATTTTCCTAAAGACTTGAAAGAATAGCCAATCTCATTCGTGCCCAATGTTGGTTATTTTTTTATGAACCAAACTTGATCTCATCCCTCACCTACGAATCTGCTAGAATTCAATTACTAGTAAGGGTGAGGATTGGCCAACACACAAGTAAGGATTTTAAGGCCCTTACTTCTTCACTTTGTGTTTTGTGAGACCCATGAGGGTGATCCTTAAACATGCTCACATGATATTCATTTTAACAAGAGCATTTCTATACACAGATGAATTCCTTCAAAGTGAAAATGAGTAACATTCATCAAATGTTTGGTTGACCCTTTAATAAACTATTTTCCATTGCAAGGAACCAAGTAACACTTCAAATTGGGACATTATGATTGAAAGTTCTTATGATTTTATTCTCATTTTAAGCCTCTGGCTAGGTGCGTTACTAACTCAACTTACTCTTAGATATGTTGATGAAGGGACTAGTGCCTTGTCCACTAGACAATGGAGTCACATTTGCAATTGATCAATAATACCCTAACAATTCAACTCAATAATTTGTGGATTATTGGAATACTACTTTATAGCATTCAATTCATTGCGTCTAAAACATAGCTTCTTACCAAATCCTATATCAATTCATCACAAATCCATGACCTTACTTTAGCATTAAATCAACCCTTTGAATTGAAGCATAAATAAACTCATTCATTTAGTTTGAACAACGGAAGACAAATGAAATTGTCATTAACAATTTAATTCATAATCTGCAAGGAAATCACACATGAGAGTATATTTTAGTACTGATATTTTTTATTACTGATGTTACTGTAAAACCATTTAAGATCATTACATCATGACTCGTACCCTAAACTTGTTCCTAAGAAATGGTGATACCACCTCAAAAGCCACCATGTCTTCCCTTAATCTTCATTAGTCACCTGTGATCTAACAATTAACACGCATCACCAACCTGATCCGTGCCTTTTCATTTATATCGGTGAAGTACATAGAGTCGACACTTGAAGAGAATATTCCATAAAACGTCCCATAACATGTCGTGGATTTTCCCCACCCCTCTAGGGTTCAATCTGCAATGAGAGCATTGGTGCGATGAAATTTAGACCGTTGGATCACTGCTCATTTTGGAAATCTACATCACATCATGTGTCACTAATTCAAACTTGAAAATCTAGACTGTATCAGTGACATCTTGAAACCAATGATGAAACCATATTGTGTCGCATGCACCTGCATGAAAATCTGAGGCACCAGAGATATCGCTCACAAGAACACCTTAAATTAGTGAAAGAAAACCATGAACAAAGCAATTCATCGCTCATCACCAATTTGAACAAAACAATCACACAACCATCCACAATGAGCGATGGAACAAAAATCAAAGGGCCTTCAGGTCATCACTCATCACCCATTTGAAACTCAGAACTCAGAGAAAATTCACAATGAGCAATAAGAGAAGATACAACAAGCACTAGGGTCCATCATACATTGCTAATTCTCATTATGAAATTCATGAGAAATTAGTGATATGAAAGAAGCCAATGACAACAACAACAACCCACAAATCGTGCATTGCTAATGTGAAACTTCAAACCCACAACCTATCTGCGATGCGTGAAATAAGAGAAATGCTACCCATCACTAGTCCCTAATACAAGTTAGTTTTTAGAAAACCATCCGCAATTAGCAAAACCAAAGAAAAGCTGCTCATCACCCATTTGAATTTACATTTCAAAAGTCATCTGCGATGAGTGATAAAAGGAAATAGTGGTCGAGACTTAAGTGAAGACAATTTAGCACATGCCCGCAAGTTGTTTTAAGATGGGGATCATCTAGGAGGATGCATAAAAGGCCTCCAGGACTTAGAACATAAAATTTTAAAAGGATGTAAAGGCTAAATAAGGTTAATTGATAAACCTTACAAAATATAAGAATGTCGAACCTAGGGTGAGGGGCCGGTTACTCCATGAGTGTTAATGACTCAAGACATTTTAAGACGACTGAAAACGGGCATCAGTAGGTCAACGATGAATTACAACCTTAACAAGAGCTTTTCCCTAAGGGTTTCTTGGGTGAGATTTTGACAGCAAAATCCCTAGGAAATCTGAATGAACAAAACCCTAAATCTAGATGCTTGAAACTGACTAAAATTGGAAAAGTCAAGAATGGAATCATGATTTTTTCAGGGGTTCCATCACCCAACATGTGCTCTACCTTAATATTCCCAATACATGCTTTAAATGTCAGTTGTTTTAGCATAAAATTAAGGAATGTCCTTTGGTTGTTCCCAAGGTTAAGTCTCCTCCTCAGGTGGTTAGGGCGTTCCGACCCTTAGAGGATACCATGAAAAATGAAGAACAATAGACTACAATTTTGTATCAGAAAGGTAACAAAAACAAAACCCTAAATCTAGATGCTTGAAACTGACTGAAATTGGAAAAGTCAAGAATGGAATCATGATTTTTTCAGGGGTTCCATCACCCAACATGTGCTCTACCTTAATATTCCCAATACATGCTTTAAATGTCAGTTGTTTTAGCATAAAATTAAGGAATGTCCTTTGGTTGTTCCCAAGGTTAAGTCTCCTCCTCAGGTGGTTAGGGCGTTCCGACCCTTAGAGGATACCATGAAAAATGAAGAACAATAGACTACAATTTTGTATCAGAAAGGTAACAAAGTTAGTTCTAGTGGGCCAAGATTAAAACGTAGGATTCCTTAGCTACTAGAGAGTAGGGGATGTGTACCAAGATGGGGGACCAAAAAAGTGGCCACTCCACTTTTTGGTCCCATAAAAGAGAAAACATGAGCATGTTATAATGAAACACACTTCCATTATGGGTTGGTAGTGACCGAGCCTAGGCTCAGTCATTACCAAGCTATAATGTGAGCATGTTATAACACCCTCATGTTATGAGATTGCATTCACATAATGCGAGCGGGTTATAACATACTCACATTATGTGATTGCAATGAAATAACATGAACATATTATAACATGTTCGCATTATTGTTTGCTTTTGAAAATTTTCTTTCCCTTTCTTTTTTTCTTCTAGATTTAATTTCCTATACTTTAAGTTATATTTAATGTATATAGTTTTAGGATGTTTTAGAAGGGTTCTAGATTTCTAGGAGTTATAATAAAAAATCTAAGTTTCGGAAGATCTTATAATTTTTTAAACAGTCAAAATTTAGTAATCGGTAGGTCAAATTATAGTAATCAAGAGGTCAAATTTTAGCAATCAACAATCTCTATCATTTCTCTCTATATATATCTCACTCTTTTTATATCCCTTATGCTCTAGACCTCTCTCTCATTATTCCATCCCTTTATTTACCTCTCTCTCCCTTGAGCTCAAGAACTCTCTCTCTCTCTACTTCTCTTTATCTCACCTCTCTCTCCCTCTTAATCTCTCCCTCCCTCCTTCCCTCTCTACTTATCTCTATCTTCTCGCCTCTCTCTCCTTCTCTATCTAGTCTTCTTTATCTATATATATCTCTCTCTCCTTCCCTCTCTCTCAATCTCTCCACCTCCTTTCCACTCTACTTCTCTTTATATCACCTCTCTCTATTCCTTCCTCCTTCCCACCTTCTCTCTCTACTTCTCTCTAACTCACCTATCCTAGGGTATGTGTAGGATCATGATGGGCCAAAAAGTGGCAATATGATGGGTATGTGGCTAACGACTTTTTTTTACCAAAAATTGATGAAATGAAAAGGGTTTTTAAAGGAGATTCTCAGCTTTCCACCAATATAAATTATACTTTACTTTGAATTTAATAAATAATTATTATTCATTTTCTATTTGAATTACGACTAAAGTCCTGATTGATAGGCTGATTGAAAAACATCTATAGCTTTCAAATAATAACACATTTTATGAATCCAAAACATGTGTCACATTCTATGCTTCGCATACTATTGAATTAAAAAATAATAATGAATTTTTTGAAGTTTTGACCAAGCTAAGGTGGTCAGACATACGAGTTTTTATATTTTTTAAAAGTTGTACTAAAAAATTCATAATTAATTATTTACTTGGAAAAAATTTACAAAAAAATATGTATCACATCGAGACATGAGTCCTCTACTTATAGCTAAAATCTTATAAATTTTTTTTATCATTTTATTGTGGTTAAGGTGGTTAGAAAAACACCTACTTCTTATTTTTTCCATGAAATTTAAGTCTGCTGCATTGAAATTTCAAATTTTCACCAAATAGGTTTTTTTTCCTTTTAAATAAATCTAGTAGTTTAGAAACTACATTCAACTTGCTATAGATTCTATTCTTAAATATTTTTGAAATAATATAGATAACTTATTCAAATTTTTACGTCAATTTGCTTAACTCTATTTTTTTTGAATTTTTTGCCACTTAAGGGCCTATTTTTTCCATGATGATCCTACAGATACCACCACTCTACCTCTCTCCCTCCTTAACTCTCCCTCCCTCCTTCACTCCCTCCTTCCCCCCTCTCTCTCTCTCTTCCTTCCTCCTTTCCACCTTTCCTCTCTACTCCTATCTCACATATCCCTCTTTCTCAATCCATCTCTCTCTCAATATCTTCATGCCTTCCTCCTTTGCTCTCTATTTTTGTCTATATCACCTCCTCTCTCTCTCTCTCAATATCTCCACCTTCCTCCTTCGCTCTCTAGTTTTGTATATATCACCTCCTCTCTCAATCTCTCCACCTTTCTCCTTCCCTCTCAACTTTTATCTTTCTCACCTCTCTCTCCCTCCCTACATCTACCTACCACCTCTCTCTACTCTTATTATATTACCTATCCCTCTCTCTCTCTCTCTATCTCTCAATATCTCCACCTTCCTCCTTGGCTCTCTACTTTTTTCTATATCACCTCCTCTCTCTCTCAATCTCTCCACCTTTCTCCTTCCCTCTCTACTTTTATCTATCTCACCTCTCTCCCTCCCTACTTCT
>VDFB02049555.1:0-28906 GCA_007258455.2 Sequoia sempervirens | reverse complement strand
TCCTGCAACTATGTCTTGATCAACCCTCGCTCTACTAAGATTGATTAACATCTTTGCTATATGTCCAATATCATTCAATTCACAAGGATTCTCTAGTTTTTTTCTTTTTCTACCCCTAAAACTCACCTCAGTAGTAGGATCTGTTATATTCGAAGCAACACTAGACAGTGATTTAATTTGAGCCTGGGAAACATTTGAATTAAGGCTTTCCATTATTGTAAAGCCTGCATAATGTAAGAAATCAAGTTAGGACAATAAATATATCTAAAAGTTAGTACATCACTTAAGAAAGTTGGGTCCATTGATATAAGTAAGTAAAAAGGTTTCAATATCCTTCATCATACTAAAATAATCTATGAGACTTTATAATATTACGAATTACTTTTGAGTTAGTGAAAGATTGAGGTCAGACATAACTCTATTCTTTGTTGCTTGTTCCTATTAAGTGGTAAAAAACTATGTGAAAGTGTGGATGAATGTTCCTCTCACATGGTAAGAATTATGATTGGTAAAGAGTTAATGATTGGTATTCTTAAGTGATAAAGAACTCTGTGTGGGAAAGGGTAAATGACATATTCCTCTTTATGCTTAAAAACCCTATGTGGGAAAGGTAACGAACCTTGGAACATGTATGTACTCTTAAACCTAGATGATGAAATGTAATAGAGTGTTTCAATAGAAAAGCACTACAAAATGCTGATGGAAGAACCTAAAAGACCAGCTTGAACGAAATAAAAGGAAAATCACATGTTTATTGTTTCTTAACATAAGTTTTACCTAAGGTGAAACTACACAAGACGTTTACTCTTCTTTGACTACATCAAGGCAAGCATGTGTGTTTCCTGAACATGATTGAATGGGAAGAGTGCATGCATTGATTGTAATCAGAACCCCCTTGCTTATCAAAGTCGCAACATCCTCTTGATGTACCTGTGGATCACTTTATTCACATTGCTTAGTCTGTTGGTGATTGAATACTTTTGATACAACAAATTCACCCTCCATTTCACCCTCCTTAGTACCAAGATGGTACTGATACATCACCCAATTAGTTTTCTTGACTTTTGAACCCTTTACAGAAGTATACAAAACCATGATCTTCTAGCATCCTTTTTGTTTCTCATTTTCAATTATAGGCTGTGTTTTTCCTGTCTTGCACCAACATACTTCTCCTCTAATAGAAACATCACTTAATATTTTTCAATACCTATTGGATAAGGCTTGCTTGTTTTATAGAAAAAGTGAATAATACTACCATCTTGTTTAATTCCTATCAAAAACCCTTAGATAAGGCAAACACATATATAAATTAGAGAAATGACATTTATCAAAGGTAGCCACCAATTACTTGACAATTTAAGGATGTATAAAGGGATGAGGCTTTGCATTATCAATCCCGACCTTTTTTGATAAATGTCTCAAAAGTTCTTAATCTGAAGGGTTGAATTTTTCACCTGTAGGTAGCCTAGGCCAGTCTTGCAAAACCTGCAAACAACATATTATCTTATGTACACAGTTTAGCTATCAAGTACAAAGTGTTGTGACTGTTTATCTACAGATTGGATTCTAAAGAATCCCAATTTCTAACAATAGATGCTTACATTATCAGTAATCTTGCGTCAATTGATGTCAAATATACATGAATACCAACATTCTTTTTCATTTCTAACCTAGTTTTTTTGTTTGCTCAACCATTAAAATAATTGTTAGCTACCTTTCAATGAGACAAAAAGTTACAAGACCCAATACATTCTACTCAACCCATAAAAGGGAAATGAGAGATAAGCAAAATTTAGGAAAAATAATTCTCATTGAGAAGATTGAATGCCCATAAAATTTAACAAAAGGTAGCCATCCTATCACCTTATATAAAATGGGGGCATTCCTTTCTTATCAATGTAGTAGAAAAATTTGATGACGAATTGTAGAGTCAAATGGAATAAGCTCAATTAGGACAAGTATTGCAGAACTTCCATAACAAAGCCTCATACCCAAATGAGAATTCCATAAGAAATAATAAAACTTTAAAATTGGACAAAAATACTGCATCCAAATTTTTAGGTATTGAAAATTTGAGTAAAATACACCATCCAACGTGCCCTAACAAATGAACCATAAGAATGTTTAGAAATAGAACTAGCCACTTTCTCAATTTCCTTAAGCAACCAGAATTTCAAACCTTGCATAGCTGTCAATGCTTTGAAGACAGATGCAAATCTTCTAACACGCTAGTTACTGTCCTATGTGGCCTCAACATAAAAGGTATTGACTAAGGACATGGATAGAAGTATAAAAGGAAAAGATCCCATAAAATATTGCCATGTAATTCCATGGAAATGGCCAGCCTTAAAAATGTGAAAATAAGATTATGCCACTAGAACTTACATAAGGTTAATGCTTAGAGAAGAATTTTTGTGTCAATTTTTTGACAAAGCGAAAGCTCATGCAAATTACCCCTAAATTTTTCTCAACAGGTACGATTTGGACAGTTACTAAGAATTGGCCCTAAAAATTCTTAGTAGCAGCTACTTGGAAAATTGAAGTGCTTTTTATGGAACCAAAAGCTAATAGCCATCTTTTGCTACTTTATGAAGGGGCTATGCCACCTTTCAAGGTGCTTAGTCAAAGGAAAGCTTTGGTTAGTAGAAGTATTGCAGTGGCCAGTTCGATTGAAAGTAAGAACTTATTATATGAAGGCAAATAATGGTGATCTGCTGATCACAAAACAAACAATATGCAAAAGCCCCAAATTGCCTTAGAGAAGAAGAGGCAGGGCATCAATATATAGAGTTCCAGATTTACAAAGGAGTTATGTCACACAACCACAATGACCAATAACTCAACCATAATACTAAATTGAAAACCTGAAAGTCAAGAAAGGATAGCTACATACTTAATAAGCCCAATGGGCATTACAAATAAGTCAAGAAAAGCTGTGGCACATGTTGTAGACTGATGTGTTGATAAATGTTGTCATTCTCCCCCATAATGACCATTGGGAAGAACATGAAGTAGATCTCTGAGTTTCTAGAACCTTTCACGAGCTAGAGACTTTGTGAAAATATCTACTAGTTGATCTTCTGTATTACAGTACACAATCTCAATCAATCCCTATTGAACCAATTCTCTGATGTAGTGGTGTTGAATCTCAATATGTTTGGTCCTATTATGAAATACTGGATTCTTTGTCATTTGTATAGCACTCTTGTTGTCACAATACAACAATGTAGGTCCAGTTTGTATGTGGTGTAAATCCTCTAGTAGTCGTCTCAACCACACAGTTTGGCAAGCTGCTGATGTTGCGGCTTTATACTCGGCCTCTGCTGTAGAAAGTGAGACGGTTGGTTGTTTCTTGGACTTCCAAGAGAAAATTATTGAACCAAGACTAAAAGCGTAACCAAAAGTAGACTTTTGGTCATTTGTGGAGCCTACCCAATCTAAATCTGTATAACAAACCAACTTGCTATCCTCTGAATGCTAAAATTTGAGTCCATAACTCAATGTCCCTTTGACATATTGAAGAATCCTCTTAACTGCATTCCAATGTGTTTGCTTAGGTTATGACATGAACCTAGATACCAAGCTCACTGCATATGTGATATCTGGTCGAGTAGTAGTTAAGTAGATCAAACTACCAATCAACTGTCTATATAGAGTAGGGTCCACTAGATTTGACACATCTAAGCTAGACAATTTAAGTCCAACTTCAATAGGTGTTGCAACTGGTTTGCAACTATTCATCTGAAATCTCTGTAGGATGTCTGAAGAATATTTTTTCTGAGACATGAATATTTCATCTTTGTTTTTTCCATACTTCTATACCAAGAAAATAGTTCATCTGTCCCAAATCTGTCATCTCAAATTCAGCAACCATAGCTGCTCTAAACTCTGCAAATAAAGCTGAATTGTTCCCAGTGTAGATAAGATCATCAACATAGAGAACTAGGATAAAAATATCCTTAGTTGAGCTCCTAATATAAAGATTTGGATCTGACTGACTTCTTAGAAAACCTTTCTGCTGTAGGTATGAGTCTATCCTTGAATACCACGCTCTTGGTGCTTGCTTAAGACCGTACAAGGCCTTCTTTAATCTGTAAACATAATGCTCTTTAGAGGTTATTTCAAAACCTCTAGGTTGAGAAACATACACTTCCTCATCAATATATCCATTCAAAAAAGCACTCTTTACATCCATTTGATAAACTATCCAACTCTGCTGAGCTGCCAAAGCCAAAACCAATTTGATAGTATCCATGCGTGCTACAGGTGCAAATGTTTCAGTGTAATCAATACCTTCCTGTTGAGTGTATCCTTTGGCTACCAATCTAGCCTTATGCTTATCAATGCTTCCATCAGATTTATACTTAGTTTTATACACCCATCTTGTACCAACAATTTCCTTACCAGGAGGTAGCTGAACCAAATCCCATGTGTCATTCCTTTCAATTGTTTCTATCTCACTATGCATTGCTTCAACCCACTCTTCTTTTTCTTGAGCTTGTTCAAATGTTTGTGGTTCATTACTTTCCATGATTTGAGTCATCAAAGCATAATTCACTTTTGCTTGTGATCTTGTTGTCATTTTCTCAAAATTTGAATCCAACATAAGAGTTGATGGATGATTCTTTTCTGCTCTTCTTTGATATTTTTGATACCTTCTTGCTCCTATACTAGAAGACTCAGGTTCATTTTCTTCTTCTTCTCCTTCTTCAACTTCATCAATCATTATCTCTTTTCCCTTTGTTTCATTTTCCTTACTATATTTTGCTGCTTCATTGAATAACACATCTCTACTTATAACAAGCTTCTTTCCTATTGGGTCATACAATCTATTTGCTTTATTTTCTGATCCATACCCAATAAAAATACATTTTAGGCCTTTATCATCTAACTTAGACCTTTTTTCTTTTGGTATGTGTGCATAAGCAACACAACCAAATACTCTCAAGTGATTAACACTTGGCTTTACCCCAAACCATGCTTGTTCAGGAGTCATTCCTTTAACTGCTTTTGTAGGACTTCTATTTAGAAGATACACTATTGTGCATACTGCTTCTGCCCAATAACTTTTATCTAAATTCTTCTCTTTCATCATGCTCCTTGCCATTTCAACAATTGTCCTATTCTTCCTTTCAGCAACTCCATTTTGTTGTGGAGTGTAGGAAGTAGTGAACTCTCTCTTGATTCCATGATTTTTGCAAAAATCTAGAAACTGATTTGATTTGTATTCACCTCCATTGTCCGACCTTATCACTTTGATGTACTTACCACTTTGTTTCTCAACCAACTTCTTGAATTCTACAAATTTTTCAAACACTTCTGATTTTGAAACTAAACAATATACCCAAGTTTTTCTTGAGTAATCATCAATGAAGGTTAGAAAATACTTAGATTTATTCAAAGAAGGTGTTTCCATGGGACCACACAAATCCATATGGATTATCTCAAGATGCTGCTTAGCTCTACTGGATTTACCAATTGGAAAGCTAACTCTGTGTTGTTTGCTGACAACACATTCTTCACACACTTCTTTTGTATTTTCAATGAAAGGTGGACCCTCAACCATTTTGAATCTCTTTAGGAAAATTAACCCACTAAAGCTGAGGTGACCGTATCTTTGGTGCCAAATTTTACTTTCATTCATTTCACCAGACCTCAATGGTTGGCTTCCATGAGTGAAATGAAGAGGAAACATCCTATCACCTGTCATCCTTGCTCTTGCAACAACTACATTCATTTTTAACTTGTCTCTTATTATGCACTCATTCTTATCAAAAGTCACTTGATAATTTTGTTCTAGCATTTGTCCAACAGACAACAAATTCTTTTTTAGTGCTGGAACCAATAGTGTTTCATTAATATGTTTAACTTCACCATATTTTGTTGTAACTGCAATTGTACCTTTACCTTTGCTTCCATGAGATTGATTATCTCCTAGTACTACTGTACTTTGATGTTTTTCATCCAAATTGACAAATAAATGCTCATTAGATGTCATATGTGAAGAACATCCAGAATCAATATACCATACATTATTTTCACTGGCATTTGCATTAAAGCAAGACATAAACAAATTTTGTTTATTTTCAACAATACTATGAGCATTTCTTTTTTCTGTTTCACCTTGTTTACTCCAACATTCTGATGCATAGTGTCCAAACTTGTTGCAATGAAAGCATTGGACATTCTTTTTATCATAGTCTCCCCCATTGTTTCTACCTCTTCCTCTTCCAGTACCTCTGAAGTTGCTACTTCTTCCTCTGAAATTATTACCTCTTCCTCTAAAATTACTGGATTCACCTTTGTATTCATTTTTATTTTGATTCCTAAAAAATGTGTTTCTTTTTCCTCTTATGCTTGCTTTAGAGGAAAATGCTTGCTCTAAGCTTTCTTCATTACTTTTCATTCTTTCTTCAGCAGTTAATAAAATTCCACTTAGCTCATCTATTTGCATAGTTGTGAGATCTTTGGAAATCTCAATTGTAGAAACCACACCATCAAATTTAGAAATCAAACTCCTTAGAATTTTCTCAATGACATGCTTGTCATCTACATCTTCCCCTAAAACTTTCATTTGACTTACTAGACCTTCTACCTTTGTTAGAAATTCATTCACAGATTCACTAGTAGTCATCTTTACGTTCTCAAAATTTTTCCTCATTGTCTGTAATTTTGCAGTTTGTGCACCTTGATATGCATTATTCAATATTTTCCATGCTTGCTGAGAATGAATAGCACCACTTATCCTAGGAAAGATTGCTTGATTAATTGCACCTTGAATCAGAAATAGGGCTTCATTATCCTTCTTTATACTTGCTTTGTATTCTCTTTTTTGTTGATCATTTAATGCATTAAATGCAGTTGTATCTAGTTCTACATACCCTACTTGTACAATTTCCCACAAGAATTAGCATGTTAGACATAACATTTCTTGCCATGTTTGCCATGAAAAATGTGCACAATGACCCAAAAGTTCAACACAAGTTTCAGAGAGATCTTTGCAAATAGATACTCCCCTTGTCCTTTCAAATAGGACCCACACGCAAAAATATTTTTATATTGTATTGATTTTTGGAGATTAAGTGTCGGTTGCAACCGATAATGCACTTAATTACACAATATTCACTTACAAAAAGAAAAACAACACTTTGATAACCCTCTAAGAAAACTCTTAGTCTTCAATACATCATTTTTCTTTTCAGATAAATACCAAGGCAGATCTCAAAATAAAATATTAAAGCTCAAATCATACTCTAAAAAATAACTTTTTCTTAATTATTCCCTTTTCTAATATTTCCTTAAATAAGAACTTACGTGGCCTTATAAGGATTAAGGCTTTTAAATTCTTCCTAGCATAGATTATAAGGAAGGAGGGCAAGTATTATGGTTTTTAAAAAAAAACATAAAGACTTTCAGGTATTCATAAAAACTTGCCTAAAGACTTTTTAGACATTGGCGTGGAAAACAAAGCAAGAAACTTTCTCACGCAACTCTCTTGTGTTGTGCGCTGCACAGGCAGCAGACTACGATTTCTGTTCTTCTAGCAAGGGCTTCAAAACTCCATCAGGCAACACTAAAATCTTCAACTGCGGTCAGATCTTTTGGCAACGCTTTCCTTACACCTGCAGTCCTTTGTAAAACAAATATGCATTCCTATCGGCAGCATAAATTGCAGAGACAATAAAACAAAGATAAAACAGAGTAAAACAGAGTAGACAAATTATTGCTACAGCAATATCAACACTCAGATTTTTATTCAGATTCAACTTCCTTCTAGCCACGTCTCCTCCAACTCCTTGATCTCTTCTGGATCTCCTACAATGACTGCTGGATTTTTCTTGAGCTGGCTCTGATACCAGATGAAGGCAAATAATGGTGATCTGCTAATCACAAAACAAACAATATGCAAAAGCCCCAAATTGCCTTAGAGAAGAAGAGGCAGGGCATCAATATATAGAGTTCCAGATTTACAGAGTTATGTCACACAACCACAATGACCAATAACTCAACCATAATACTAAATGCAAAACCTGAAAGTCAAGAAAGGATAGCTACATACTTAATAAGCCCAATAGGCATTACAAATAAGTCAAGAAAAGCTGCGGCACATGTTGTAGACTGATGTGTTGATAAATGTTGTCATTATACCCATTGGAAATGCCCACCTTTTGATCCAAGATCTTCTGGCATCAAGTCCTTTTTCTTCCTAGTTTCGAAGGTATCACATCTCATTGTTAAAGTTATATATTCTAATTATCCAAAGAAAGCAATAGATTTAATATTCTAGCCGGATAAGGATCGTCTCCACTTAGATGTTGCAAACTACTCAATAGTGTGGAATGTGGACTTTGGAGAAACAAAAATACTTAAGGCATCACATCTCATTGTTAAAGTTATATATTCTAATTATCCAAAGAAAGCAATAGATTTAATATTCTAGCCGGATAAGGATCGTCTCCACTTAGATGTTGCAAACTACTCAATAGTGTGGAATGTGGACTTTGGAGAAACAAAAATACTTAGTCACAAAGAATTGCAATTAGCAAGTATATTGAGGCCATACATGATTATTGTCGATTTTATAGTTGCAGTTGGGGCAATCAATGCTGGCATCACTCCTCCAATTCTGTCCTCTTGCATTTTTTACTTTCGTCGCAATTCCATGACCATCAAGAATATATGGTGCTCTGCATTCCCATTTGAGGGAATAGAATGTTAGCTTTCTTCTCATGTATCTGAGTATTTTATGAACAAATAACTGATAGTACATTTTTTATGCAAAGACTTCAACGCATGATAATGGTTAAATTCGATTAATTGAAGATAGAAATCGGTGAATTATTTTACAATGAAAAAGAAAAAAAAGGGACACATTTAGATAAAATATCATTTTGAGATATATTTTGACATTTTCAGTTCTTTTGTTTTTAAGAATACAACTCTTTTGAATTAGCTTGATTCCAATATATGTTTGTAATCCTCAATTAACCATTAAAGAATCAGCAAGTAGTAGCTACCGCAAAAGCATTTGGATGAAGTAGTTAAGTTATGATTACAAAAGATGGGAACAATACTTACAAAAGTGTAGATGTCATGTTTACACGCTGGTGCAGTGCAACTGGCAATCGAAGAAGGAACGGTGTGGTTTTTCCAGAAACAATTAACTGTTTTCCCACAACAATTCAGAAATTATTGCCAATAGCTAATGTCTCGACCCTTTAGGGAAAGTTAGACGCTAAGTGACCTAAAATTTGCATATTTCAGTATACTGCAACACAAGTGACATACAAGACTACAGTTTGTTTGTAAGCTCATGCCCCTTTAAAATCGGTCTTCAATTAGGGGCTGTTGAGAGAATTTAGGGTCCTGTTTGATAAATCTAATTCAATACAGTTTCTACAATGACTATTTAGAGGTGCAGTTTCTAGCATCAGTAGAAACTGCACCTCTAAATAGTCATGGTATAAATTGTATTAGTATGATTTCACAATTTGTGCACATCCTTTTTAAAAAGGACACATAAAATTTAAACGATTTTATTTTGAAACAAAATTCTCTGAAAAATCAAATCTTGAACGGGATTATGCCGCTCAAGGATAACCTGAGACCATTTTTGAATTTTTAAAATTTTTAAATTAAATCTTCATGATTCTTCTAAGCTTCTAGGATTTGAATCCTTACGAGATGATGGACACCTTGTGCATGCTCTGTATAGCACTTGTCTCTGTAACTGAATGGTGAAATTAGCATAAATTAATCTAGGGGGATTGGCAAGGCTAGGTTTACTCAGCTCACTAGTTCAAAGCCATGGGGTACAAGGCTAGGTTTACTCAGCTCACTATTTCAAAGCCATGGGGTACAAAATTTACAGGATATATGAATGAAGTGAAACGGTCCCCTAGTTCACACAAGGGGTTTTGGTTGGCTGGGCTGGGACCTAGAAGTATGCATCTCTTTCATGGATGAATAGAATATTTACTTAAAATATAAATGGGAGAGTTGAAGCTTTCTTTAGATACTTCTGGAAAATTTGAAGAGCAGTTTGCATGAAAATAGCTTTATCAGAAAATTAAATCTTCTCAGCATCTACAATGTAGATACAATTGTTAGTCTTATATCCCAACAAAGGTCAGATATAGAAATCTATAATTTTTTTAACATCCGCATCTATGGGAAACCTCCAGTCTCTCTGCAGCACCTGCACAAGCATTCCTCTGATAAAATTGGCCTCTCTAACTTTGAAGGTGAAGATTCCAAGTTGTTTAAGCGACAATTATCAATTAGTTAAATATTTTTCTGAGAAATTTCAATTCCCTTTAAACTTTACTGTTAAATTTACTGTTATCCCCAGCCACTTTTAATAGAGAAGATTAAAATAATTGAAAATTGTATTGAATTATATTTATCAAAGAGGCCCCTAAATTCTCTCAACAGCACCCGCTGAGAATGATGCGTTAACACTCATGGGACAGCTAGCTTATTATGGTGCTGCCAATTTTATGTTGCTCGAGTTAGATTCCCTAACCTCGTGTCCAGTTCCTTGCCTTTCACATATAAGTTTATAACCTAGTTTTGTGTTGGCTAATTCCCAATGGTGAATGGATTATACTTGGAAGCTGGAATTGATAAAGTGTGAGCAGGACATCATTCATAAAGAGAAACTAAACATAGGTATGGCCAATGATTCATAACATTGGAAGGGGATGGAAAGAAGTCCTCAAACCTAGAGATAGTAAAAACATTTCCTTTGATAATACAAAAAAACACTGGACATGGGCCATGAATGCTGCGACAAAACAAAAAGCAGGGTTGCATGTCTTTTTTGGAAGCAAGGGAAGTACTTGTATGTTCGGGTTTGAGGCATGGGCATTTGTTAGAGTTAGGCTAGTGCTTCACTTTCACGAGTCTAAATCTTTTGTCTGTATGCGTGAGTTTGACAGTTGCAGAGTGTATATAACTCATGGATCATCTTACTCATTGTTTTTGCAATGCTGTATATGCAGAGCAAAAAATATATATGTGTTTTTGTTTGGAATGTTTCAAAATAGAAAATGATATTCTATTTCTCACTTTATAAAAACCATAGTTCTGCTTCTGCTTTTCAATAGTGGTAAAGTATGTGTCTGCATAGATTGTTTCACTGATAAGTAGTGGGTGGAATATTGTTTTAAACTTTTAATTGACTAAACATGTCTTGCTATCAATTTTTTATTTTTTATATTTTTAAATCAGTAAATTGAGAGTTTTATCAGATCCAAGGCTTAAATTTGATGGTCATATTGACCATATTTAGTCATTTTAGCTGTAAAATACAACTAAAATTTTAGGAAGATTGTGTCATTTGAAAGGCAAAATTTTAGTTAAACTGTCAAAAATCTTATGTAATTATTCCTATATATGTTTTTTTAATCTACATATATTTTCTTAAAATAGATAACCTTTATTTTATTGTATTTTAAATAAAAGTGGCTATGCCACTCAACATTTTATTGATAAGAATACAGATTACATCCCCTGGTTCAATAGAAGAATACCGGCAGGAAAGAACTAGGGAAGAAAACCTCTGGTTATAGCTCCAAAAGAAAAAAGAAAGAAGTCAGAGAAACTAGCCTCAACACCATAACCAGATCCAGACAGAATCACCTTTATTATTTGAAAGGCAGCTTCAAATAAATTACCGTCACAAAAAAAATTGTTTGACAGATCAAATTTAAGCCCTGAATTCAGACCCTAAAGTCCGATTTTAAAGGGGCGTGAGCTTACAAACAAATTGTAGTCTTGTATGTCGCTTGTGTTGCAGTAAACAGAAATATGTGAATTTTAGGTCACTTTGCATCTAACTTTCCCTAAAGGATCAAGAGATTAGCTATTGGAAATAATTTCTGAATTGTTGTGGGAAAACGGTTAATTGTTTCTGGCAAAACCACACTGTTCCTTTTTCGATTGCCAGTTGCAGTGCACCAGCATGTAAACATGATTCTTCCCATATTTTGTAGTCATAACTTAACAAATTCGTCGAAATGCTTCTACGGTAGCTACTACTTGCGATTCTTTAATGGTTAATTGAGGATTACAAACAAATATTGGAATCAACCTAATTGAAAAGAGTTGTATTCTTAAAAACAAAAGAACTGAAAATGTCAAAATATATCCCAAAATGATATTTATCTAAATGTGTCCCTTTCTTTTATTTTTCATTGTAAAGTAATTCACCAATTTCTATCTTCATTTAAATGAATTTAACCATTATCATGCGTTGAGGACTTTGCATAAAAATTGTACTATCAGTTATTTGTTGATAAAATACTCACATACATGAGAAAGATAACGTTCTATTTCCTCAAATGCCAATGCGGAGAACCATATATTCTTGATGGTCATGGAATTGCAACAAAAGTTAAAAATGCAAGAGGACAGAATTGGAGGAGTGATGCCAGCATTGATTGCCCCAACTGCAACTATAAAATTGACAATAATCATGTATGGCCTCAATCTACTTGCTAATTGCAATTCTATGTGACTGAATATTTTTGTTTCTCCAAAGTCCACATTCCACACTACTGAGTAGTTTGCAACATCTGAGTGGAGATAAGCCTTATCGAGAAAGAATATTAAATCTATTGCTTTCTTTTGATAATTAGAATATATAACTCTAACAATGAGATCCGATGCCTTCAAAACTGGGAAGAAAAAGGAAACTTGATGCCAGAAGATCTTGGATCAAAAGGTGGGCATTTCCAATGGGTATACTAAGTTCCTACCTTCAATCGAATAGACCACTGCAATACATCTATTAACCAAAGCTTTCCTTTGACTAAGCACCTTGAAAGGTGCCATAGCCCCTTCATCAAGTAGCAAAAGATGGCCATTACCTTTTGGTTCCATAAAAGGTACTTCAATTTTAAAAGTAGTTGCTGCTAAGAATTTTTCAGGCCAATTCTCAGTAGCTGTCCAAATCGTACATGTTGAGAAAAATTTAGGGATAATTTGCATGAGTTTTCACTTTTGCAAAAAATTGACAAAAAAATTCTTCTCTAAGCAGTAACCTTATGTAAGTTCTAGTGGCATAATCTATTCTTCACATTTTTAAGACTGGCCATTTCCACTGAATTACATGGCAATACTTAATGGGACCTTTTCCTTTTATACTTCTGTGCATTTCCTTAGTCAATACCTTTTATGCTGAGGCCACATAGGACAGTAACTAGCCTGTTAGAAGATTTGCATCTGTCTTCAAAGCACTGACAGCTGTGCAAGGTTTGAAATTTTGGTTGCTTAAGGAAATTGAGAAACTCGTTGGTTCTATTTCGAAGCATTCTTATGGTTCGTTTGTTAGGGCAAGTTCGATGGTGTATTTTACTCAAATTCTCAATACCCAAAAATCTAGATTTAGTATTTTTCCCAATTTTAAAGTTTTATTATTTCTTATGGAATTCCAATTTGGGCAGGAGGCTTTGTTATGGAAGCTTTGCAATACTTGTCATAATTCAGCTTATTCTATTTGACTCTACGATTTTTCATCAAATTTTACTGCTATATTGATAAGAAATGAATACACCCATTTTAAATAAGGTGACAGGATGGCTACCTTTTGTTAAATTTTATGGGCATTCAATCTTCTCAATAAGAATTTTGTTTCCTAAATTTTGCTTATCTCGAATTCCCTTTTACAAGTTGAGTAGAATCTACTAGGGCTTATAACATTTTGTCTCATTGAAGGGTAGCTAACAATTCTTTTAATGGTTGAGCAACCAAAAACATCTAGGTTAGAAATGCAAAAGAATGTTGGCATTCATGTATATTTGACATCAGCTAACGCAAGATTATTGATAATGTATTCTTTAGAATCCAATCTGTAGATAAACAGTCACACTGCTTTGTACTTGAGAGCTAAACGGTGTACATAAGATAATTTGTTGTTTGTAAGGTTTCCAAGACTGGCTTAGGCTACCTGTAGGTGTGAAATTCGACCCTTCAAATCAAGAACTTTTGAGACATTTAACAAAAAAGGTTGGAATTGGTAATGCAAAGCCTCATCCCTTTATACATGAATTTATTTTGACACTAAAAGATGAGAGTGGAATTTGCTATACAAATCCTAAAAATTTGTCAAGTAATTGGTGGCTACCTTTGATCACTATCGTTTCTCTTATTTATATATGTATTTCCCTTATCTAAAGGTTTTTTATAGGGATTAAACAAGATGTGGTAGTATTATTCACGTTTTCCATAAAACAGGCAGGACTTATTCAATAGGACATCATAAGTGTCAAAAAATCTTAAGTGATGTTTCTATTGGACCAGAAGTACGTTGGCACAAGAAAGACAAAACAAAGCCTGTAATGGAAAATGGGAAACAAAAAGGATGCAAGAAGATCATGGCTTTGTATACTTCTACAAAGTGTTCAAAAGTCGGGTAAACTAATTGGGTGATGCATCAATACCATCTTGGTACTTAGGAGGGTGAAAGGGAGGGTGAATTTATTGTATCATAAGTATACTATCAACAAGAAACTAAGCCATGTGAAAAAAGTAATCCACATGTAAATCAAGAGGATGTTGTGACTTCGATTAGCAAGGGGGGTCCGATTACACCTAATGCATGTCACTCCTCCCATTCAATCATGTTCAGGAAACACACATGCTTGCCTTGATGTAGTCAAAGAAGAGCGAACCCCTTGAGCAGTTTCACCTCAGGTAAAACTTCTATTAAGAAACAATAAACAAGTGATTTTTCTTTGATTTCTTTCAAGTTGGTCTTTTAGGTTATTCCATCAGCATTTTGTAGTGCTTTTCTATTGAAACATGTTACATTTCATCATCTAGGTTTAAGAGTACATACATTTTCCAAGGTTTGTTACCTTTTTCCACACAGGGTTTTTAAGCACAAAGAGGAATATGTATTTCACCCTTTCCCACACAGAGTTCTTTATCACTTAAGAAGACCAATCATTTATACTTTACCACTTAGAGTTCTTACAAGTTCACCCACCCTTTCGCACAGTTTTTTTACCACTTAATAGGAACAAGTAGCAAAGAATAGAGTTATGTCTAACCTCAATCTTTCACTACTTCAGCAGTACTTTGTAATATGATAAAGTCTCAAAGACTATTTTAGCATGATGAAGGATATTGAAACCTCTTTTACTCACTATATATGAATGGCTCCAACTTTCTTAAGTGATATACTAACTTTTAGATATATTTGTTGTGCTAGCATGCTTTCTTACATTGTGTAGGACTTACAATAATGGAAAATATTAATGCAAATGTTTCCCAGGGTCAAATTAAATCCCTCTATAGTGTTGCTTCTAAGATAATAGATCCTAATACTGAGGTGAGTCTTAGGGGTAGAAAATGGAAAAATTAGGAGAATCCTTGTGAATTGAATGATATTGGACTTCCAACAGAGATGCTAATCTCTCCCAGTAGAGCAAGGGTTGATCAAGACACAGTTGCAGGAAGTGGTGGTAATAATGGCATGGAAAACACTAACCCTAACCGAAACACATTTAATGAAAAGGCTAACATAGACGATCATGATAGGAGAGTTGGGGTAGAAAAAGTGGCTCATTAATTGGAGTTTCTATGCCTGTGGCCATTGGAAAGCCAATATATGGTATTCTATTAATTTTTTTCATTTATTTTTTTGTTTGATGCTAACTTCTAATTAAAATACAATGTATTGAACACTATATCTTTATTCAAGAAACATGTCCGTCAATATTTTTATATCAATCTTTCAAGTCATATTGTCTAGCTCATATTTAGGATGATTGATTTTTTCTTAGGTTATTTTTTTATGGCTCAAAGGTTAATTGGAAACTTTTTGGGTGATGTTAAGAGATGGTTTGACTTCAATAATAATGAATTCTTGAAATGTCTAACAAACAATATATTTCACTACAAAGAACACTTATAATATTTGTTTTTGATGATGATGAAAGAGAAGAATTTAGATAAAAGTTGTTGGGAAAAAGTAGTATGTACAATTTTTTTTTAAAAAATTATTTGAATGTAGAAGATTTTTAATAAAAAAGTGAATAATAGAAAAAGTTTCCTTATTTTGAGTGTAACATATTATTAAATGTTTTAAATATTTAAAATTTAAAAGAATTAATCTAATCTTTGGATCATGTTATTTGTGATCTAATGTTAAATCAAGATTAAGTAATATGTTAATAAAATAAATTTTAAGAAAATTTTAATCATAAAGTCTTTCAACAAATAAATTATAGATATTTAAATTTTTAAATATTTATTTTTATAAATTATATTTTAACATTTTATTATATATTAAAAATCATATTTTATTATATTAAAATATACTGTAAAAATAAATATATCTCGGCCTAATTGAATGTAAAAAGAGGAAAGTTATGAAACTTGGGATTGAAGGAGACTTATCCATAACGGTCAATGGAATATTGACAATCTTAGCTTATTTTGAGTGCTACACGATCAACCATACCTATAGGGAGGCAAACAAGGAGGCTAATGAGTTATCTAAGTTAGCAATGGAAGGCTTCGAAGAAAATTGGTGGTTAGAAAATGATGGAAATTGCGCTGAAGTTAGTTTTAGGGCTTTATGGTTAGAATGCTAGAAACTGTGCTTAAGTGCAGCATTTGAAAGATACATATAAACTACTTATTATATGTTTCCTGATGTATTAATCTTGATTTATAAATAATTTTGGCCCTGGCCTCTTATTAACCAAAAAAAAAAAATAAATATACCATATTTAAAAAATATAATATAAATATCCATTTCATAATTTTTTTTTGTATAATTAGTAATAAATTCACATTTATTTTAATGTTAGGCCGACATTTTATTGCTAAGGTTGCAACATTTTACAATTAATGTTGGTTACATATAGTTTATTGTATATCCTCAGACAAAGCTATGCTAGTCAGAGTGACCGAGACAGGAGATTAAATTATCTTGATATAGACTATGACATGAATTTAATAAAACAGTTTGGTTACAACAATTTTGAAACAATATATAAGTATGCCAGTTCTTTACATTCTTGATCTTATTCATTTTCAATCGTTTTGTAGTGGAGAAAGGCATTTAATGTTGATGTGAACAAATTGTTAGACAACCTCATTGAACAATCAAGCATATTCTCATAAGGTTGTACTAAAGGGTTAAATAATGAAGTTAGGCATGAACTTTTAGAATTGATCTCATTTTGTATGTAGGCAATTGAATACATAAGGTTTACTTATATATGTGGGCTTCGAACAGCCTGCTTAAAAATGCATTTTCTTAATAATTATGTGGGCTTGTAATTGCTTGTAACTACAAAGATATGTTTACAATATACATTCATTTGCATAGTCTAGTGGTTGTTTCACATACACTTCCTCTAAAACCCATTCAAAACTATTGATTTGACATGCATCTAATAAATTTTTGAATTATTTATGTTGCTATGGCTAAGACCATTCTAACTACATCAAGCTTTTTAATTGGTGCAAATGTTTTATCATAGTCAATTCCATGTCATTGGGTAAAACATTTTTCTACTAACCTTATTTGTATTTTTCAACAGATCACCTAAATTATATTGAACTTAGTCTTATAGACCCATTTGAATGTTAAGCAATATTTACCTTCAAATAGATCTACTATCTCTCATATTTCATTCCTTTCTATGCAATCCATCTCTTCATCCAAAACCTTATCTAATTTTCTTCCTTGATTGATTTCCTCAGGATTATGTCACATCCCAGATAATTAAGCCTAATAGAAGTCAAGGAGAGTAAAGGCAAGAGAATGGGCGCCACGACAAAGAAAGGGGAGAGATTGTGCATTTAATAAGGTATGGAACCCTCGTCATTTCTCCTCCAATGTCACGTGAAGGGAGGGGCGTCCATTCTTTTGCGTGAGAAGACAACTTGATAAGGGGAATGATATGGTGCACCTGACAGCTCATTAAAAACCCCCTGTACCACCACCTTCTAGGCACATTTGTGTGATATTTTCGAGGAAGATACTGTCATGTCCCCCGAATCTAGCATACAATAATTTATGCACGTAAGTATTATTGGGCATATTTCCTACACCTACTATACCTGCGATACTCATGATATCAACATTATCTAGTCTACAGCGATATGGTTGGAATGTTAAGCATCGCACGTTGGCACATAAAGTCTGACGGGATTCCATTCAACGAAAGTCTTATGATCGGGCTTTCTATTGGGACATAATTAACATATGTTTCCATCACCGGAATGGTTAAATAAATACAAGCAATTATTATTAATTAAACTAGACGATATTATACAATATGAAAAACAGATAGTTATCTGACTTGGAGAAGAGTTTGGAGACAATATGAAGATATCCGTAATCAGTACTCAAATATTTCAGATGTGGACAATATGCAGCAGTTATTTGAGGAGGATAAGATTAATAGCAGGAGATCTGACCTGGAGAAGAGTTTGGAGACAAACTAAGTTGTTGGTCTCCGTCCCATAGACTGTTTAGTCTCGTGGATGTCATTAAAATCTTTCATTCATTCATGCATTCGGGCTATCTCATCAAATATCAACTTGTATTTCCACCATGATATTTATTTCTATCGCTGAATATAGAAGACGTCTATGTTTCTCACGATGCTTGGAATTTATTGGAAACTATATCCGTCTCATTCCCAATGATAATATTCTATTATTCATCCACCATAATTATGGCTCCAGTCCGGCACTGTCTATAAGTGACAATTTTTACCGAGCATCCGATGGGCATCATGCTTGACATACCTGTTCCTAACTGTGCCTGCATCCACGGATTGTCCTTCTGTCCAGCATCCTTCAGTTTCGGTGTGTTTTGCAGTGCCCGAGTGAAATTGAATATTAAAATATAATATAATATTTTAAAATATGATATAGTAAAATTAATATGTTAAATTTAATAGGTAAAATTTAATATGTAAAATTAATATGTAAAATTTAATATGTAAAATTAATATGTAAAATTTAATAGGTAAATTTAACATGAAAAATTTAAATATGTAAATTTAACATGAAAAATTTAATAGGTAAATTTAACATGTAAATTTAATATGTAAATGTAATATTTAATATGTAAATTTAACATGAAAAATTTAACAATCAAGAAGTAGATAAATTTACCTTTTAAATTTAATTATTTAATATGTAATAATTATTTAATATTTTTAAATTTTACATATAAAAAAAAATCAAATAGGCTAGAAACCCGCATTATTTTAAAATGCAATACACCCAATGTTAAACTATATGATATTTTAAAATATTTTGAACAGTAAACTTGGAAAGCCACACTAACTTAAAATATTATATTATATTCTAATATTCAATGTCCATGTGAAATGTTAAAATCAATGTAAATAGAATGAATGAATGAAAGATTTTAATGCGTCCATGAGACTAAACAGCCTATGGGACCAAGACATTCAACAACTTAGTTTGTCTCCAGACTCTTCTCCAGATCAGATCTCCTGCTATTAATTTTGACTAGGAGGCTAGCCGTCTGATTTATCTTATCCTCCTCAAATAACTGTTGCATATTGCCCACATCTGAAATACTTGAGTACTGATTACGGATATTTTCGTACGCTGTGCATTCCATGACGAAGTGCCACTCCGTTTCCACCACTCCCTTATTACAAAATAAGCACGTTCTTTCTTCCCAAGTTTCCTTAGGAGTCTTCCACCTACCAGTCTCACATCTAAGATGGTGGGACCCCGTTCTCAATTGAGCAATTAATAGCCTCGCTTTCCCTTTAATAGTTGCACCTAAATATGGTTTTTCACCATGTTCCTTAGCTGGGTTAAACTCTTTGATGTAATATGCTTTTTTTCGTCCGATCTGATTTGACCACATGGCAGTCCTGAATTTTTCCTTCACATAGATTTTTATTTCACTGTTGGTGTCAGGACACTCATGTAATTTGATGTTCCACTTGTTCAGCCACTTGATGTTCTGTTTCATCCATGTTTTCTTTCTTCGGACTAGAATCTCCTCCATAACCGTTTTGGGCCACCGGTGGTTATCCATGTTTTCAACCTTTTTTAGATAACTTAACAACCGGGTTATCGCTGAAGCTTCCAAAGGAAAAGCTCCCGCCTCAGCTAGCAGGATTTCATAAGGAACAGTAGCTTTAACTTTGAGATTATTTGTTATTAGGTGTTTCTGGATTCTTTCTATCTGTCTCCAACTGCACTTTGATGTGTTGCTTCCCCACACTTCGCACCCATAAAGCACAACCGGCGTGACAAGTAAACCAAAAAGGGTTTTCTTGGTTTTCCAATCCCAAAGTTCAGCTTTTCTACACCTATTTTGGAGCAAATAATAGGCTTTCCAACCTCCCTGTATCCTTTTCGTTCTACAGGTTTCCCAACTGAGCTTATAATGGAAGTCAATCCCAAGATATTTGTATTCTTTCACTATATCAAGTGGGTTGCCTTCAAAAAGAAAGGTATGCTGTTTAATTTTTCTATTCAATGAGTAAATCATGATTTTGGTCTTGGATGTGTTCACTTGCATCCCAACTTCCTGACAAAAGTGTTCTAGGGCTTTTAGATGTTCTCTTAACCCATGAGCTATTTTTGAGATTAGGATAAGATCGTCAGCATATAGAAGTAATTTTACTACATAACCTGCCAAATGGATACCATCCCCGCCTTCCTTGCTTAACCATGCTTCCAACTTATCAATGTATAGCCCAAAAAGCGTAGGGGATAGAGGGCAGCCCTGTTTAACTCCAATGTCACTGTCAAAACATTCTGACATACCTTCACTTGTTCTGATTTTAGCACTGACCTTCTCATACAGCCTATGAACAGCTGCTCTATATGCATTTGGAATGCCTAATTCTTCCATCCGAGACCATAATTTGTCTCTAGGCACTGTGTCGAAAGCTTTCTTAAAGTCTACAAAGCAACAATAAGCTTCCTCACCCTGGTTATCCCAAATTTTCTCAATCAAGTGTCTAAGGGTGATGCAGTGATCGATGGTAGAGTGCTTGGATCTGAAACCTGCCTGTCCCTTTGCTCTTTTGCCCTCATTTTCTGCCCATTTGCTGATCCTACATTCAATCATGCTCCCAAATAGCTTGCCAAAGATAGAGTTGACCATAATTGTGCGATAGTTAGATGGGTTATTGATATCACCACTTTTAAATAAAGGGATGACCACACTGGTAGTCCACTCCATAGGAAAACCTTCCCGATTGACATTGTTGAAAATTCTTTTTATGTGAGGGGCAAGAATTTCAGTCCCCCATTTTAAAAATTCAGACTGTAGCCCATCTATGTCTTGTGCTTTGCCACTTGCTAAGTTCTTTATTCCTTGTTTAATATCATCCACATTGAATAATTCACTGGTGTGTTAATGATGTGAGGTAGTCTTCAACCAAGCCCATTTACCTTCATTTCTTGCTGTCATTTCACTTTCTCCCATTCTTTCCTTTGTTCTTCTTGCTGCTCAAAGGTCAAATCTTCATCTAGATAAATATGTGTGCCTCTAAGTAGCCCTCTGTTTTTTAGAATCTTATTTTTGTCTTCAATATTTCTCAAGATGACTCTTACATGTCTATCTTTTCCTCCATCTACCTTTTTTCCGATTCTATTAGCTTGCTGAATATGTCCTGTCCACTTCAACTTATCGTTTAGGAAATTCCTTGTTAGAATGTCAGTTCTCTCCGTTTCTCCATAGTCTCTCAAACCTTTAATAATAATGTTTGCAGCCTTGCTCTGTTTATCTTTTTCTTCCCTTAGCTGCCTTTTAACTTGTTTTTCAATGATTCCTTTCTGCTCGTTTGATGAACTATTCACCACTTGTGACCATGATTTGGCTTCTTCTATCTGATCCCTTAACTGATTCTCTTTTGTCTCCAAGTCTGCTAATGCTGATTGAATCACCTTTAGTTCCCTTATGTTTTCTCCTCCCTCGATTACTGATTTATCGCTTTTTGTTGTTTTAATTGGGCTAACTCTTGTTTTAGAGTGACCAATTCTTGCTGTCCCCTCTCCATGTTCACTTGTAGATTTGATATTTGTTCTTGCAGCATTTTATTGTCCTTTTCCAACCTGTAATTTGCCTCAGTGACTATTTTAAACCTGTTGTCTTCGTATATCCCCTTTGTTTCTAGAACATCGAGCCTACTTTTCATTCTCATGAGTTCTTCTACGTATACCCCTGATGACCATAATAAGGGTGAGGACGTAGGGCTGTAGAGTTCTTGAGATGCATTTTCAGCAACATTCTTGTTTGCAGTGAACTCTTTTGTATTGACCATGCCCTCATCCAGCTTGTCCATGTTTTGGCTTTGGAGGCCCCATGCCCGTATTATCCTCCCACCTGCCTGGATTGTTTGCCTTCTTCTGTACACTTGACAGTCCCATTTTGTTACCAGCCTTTTGGTAGAAACTAGCAATTTTTTCTTTGGTTTTGTTCTAGCCTGCTTTTGATCCAACTCCACCTTTAGAATCCCAATGAAGTTGTTTCAAATTTCACAAAGACTGCTCTTCTTCTCGATTTATAAGGTTCAGATGTTTGACAAAAGGCAATCAGCAAAGAAAGCACTAGATGTAAATGTTATCAAACCATTAAAAACAAGTAAATGTTTGTCACCTAGATGTAAAAATTATCAAAGAGTTTAATTTTTAAAATTTCAAATAGACTAGGAAGTTAATTTAAAATGAAACTATATCATATTTTCAAATATTATATTATGTTTTAATATTCAATTTCACTTGGGCACACGACACTGCATCACTAACAAACACACAGACACTGAAGGATGCTAGACAGAAGGACAATCTGTGGACGCAGGTTAGCAACAGGTATGCTAGGCATGATGCCCATCGGATGCCTGATGCAAATTGTCACCTACATAGACAGTGCCCTCCAGTCCCATATCTTCAATTGATCTTCAATTGGTTATCGGGCTCCCATATTATCATGAGTTTATCTTCAGGGTGCTGGATTTTATCAAATTGCTATATATTGGACATGGTAATCACAATTACAGAAATATATTTTGTCAATGCTAAGATAAGCATTTCTTAAGCCAACACATTCCTCTACAATGTGCAAAGACCCAATGAAAGACAGTCGATGTGAAGAATGCATACCACTAGAATTATAAGAAGAGGAGTTCCAAAATCGTTTGGAGGCGATGAATATAGGATGATTAAAGTGTAGAAATCATTAAAGCAACAATACTTAGAGATGGTTATTATGCAATCAACAAAGGACCTAACCATAACACAACAAGAAGAAAGACGAAAATAATGGGAAAAGTAAAAACAATAAGAAGTGAAGGTAAATGGGCTTGGTTGCAAAATGGTAAGGCCTAAGTCAGTGATAGAGTTACACTTCAAAAATAGGAACTCGGGGTCCCCCAGAAATATTTATCTATAGTAAGTTGGAATTGCAGAGGTTATCCTTAGAGAAGAGGACCTGGTTCAGGGTACATAGCAGCTGGAAAAGACATTATTATCCTTACTGAGACTCATGAGCGTGAAGGGTGTAAAATTCTAGATTTTAAAGGATATAAAAATATCTTAATTTGGAATGAGAGAACAAAAAATGGCAAAGGTCATGGTGGAGTTACAGTCCTAATCAAAGAATCATGGGACAAAAATATAAAAGTGGAGAAAGAAGATCTCCAACCAAACAGTACATATGGTTAAAAGTAACAAAAAATCATACTACAATTAGATAGGTTGCTCGCTACTTCGCCCCAAAAGGCTCCAAATATTATAAGAAAATGAGTCTACACCGTGAAGATCCCTTTGCCTCTCTCTAAAAAGACATTTAAGTGTTTAACACTATGGGAGAAGTTATAGTAATAGGTGATTTTAATGCTAGGACATCTAACAATTAGGCTCTTAACTTGAAAAGCAAAGATAAAGAGAAAGATGATCCACTATGGCTGGAAGAAGAGAACCATCAACTTTGTGAATGATCCTCTCAAGATAATAAATGTAATGTTACTTTGGGGCCGAATTGTTGGGAGTATGCAATTTATTCAACTTGGTAATATGCAATGGTATGAGATCATGGCTGAGATTGGGCAACATCACTTGTAAGACCTCAAATGGACAAAGTGTGGTGGATTATGTCATTCTATCTCATAAATATACAAGGATAATGGAGCTAGTGACTGGTAAATGTCCAATAGAGTTGAAATCAGATCACAATCTAATATATGTAAAACTTGACATCCACATAATCAAGCAGCAAGGGGAACAAGACCTTATCAACAAGAAGAAAGCACCCCCATAGGGAAGGATTCTCATGACTCAAGAAAATCAGAAAATCTCCAAGGATGGCCTCAAAAATATCTTTTAGGAATCTGGAAAAAAATAAGATTACATAAAGCATCACTCAATAAAAAAGAACACATTGATTCCTCTAGTACATAAAGCTTTGGATGAGTGTAAGAGGAGTAGACCCAAGAGAGGAAATACAAATACTTTCCCAGCAAACTCGTGGTTCGATGAAGAGTGCAAATTAACAAAAAGGAAGCTCCGCGAGGAGGGAATGATAATGGAAAACAAGAAAGAGTATGAAAGGGTGATACGAAGTAAAAAAGAAAATTATGTAAGTAGAAGAAGATTGAAGCTGATCACCCTTGGAAAGAACAACCCAAAAATTTTTTGGAAGGAGCTACAGCAAAAAAGAAAATAAATCGAAAATAATATTACAAGATTGCAATGGCTAGACTATACAAAAATTATTTATGAGTGTGAGCAGGATAAACATAGACCTCCAATAATCAACACAACCATAGAACTGTTCACTCTAGAAGATATTATTCAAGGCATAAGAAGGTTGGCAAGAGGGAAAGTGCACGATATTGATGGGCTACAAGCAGAGCACTTAAAGTCGGGTATCGAGGTCCTTGCACCTTGTATTAGGGGTATTTTCAATAGGGTTATTCAAGCAGGATTCTCGAAAGGATGGACCACTAGTGTTGTTATTCCCTTGCACAAAAGTGGTGACATAAATAACCCATCAAACTACTACACTATTATGATTAATCCTCTTATAGGAAATTTTTTTGCAAGCATGATTCAGCATAGGATTAGCAGTTGGGCTGAACAAGAGGGAAAGAGGGTTGAGGGACAAGCTGGTTTTAGGCCCAAATATTCCACTATTGACCATGGAGTTACCCTTAGATTCTTGATTGAGAAAATTTGGGATGTTCAAGGCGATGAAGCTTATTGCTGCTTTGTTGACTTTCAAAAAGCCTTTGACATGGTTCCACGAGGTAAGTTATGGAAGAGAATGGAGGATTTGGGATTTCCACATGAGCTTAGGGTAGTTGTCATAGGCTCTACGAGCAGATCAGTGCTAAAATCAGAACTAATGATGGTATGTCAAAATCCTTTGGTAGTGATGTTGGTGTCAAGCAAGGTTGCCCGCTTTCCCCAACATTATTTGGGCTTTGCATCGATAAGTTGGAAGAATGGTAAGACAAGGTTGGTGGGAAAGGCATTCTTTTGGCCAACTTTGTAATAAAATTGCTCTTATATGCTGATGATCTCATATTAATTGCTAAAACTGTGCTTGATTTGAGAAAGCATTTGAAGGCTCTTGAAACATTTTGTGAAGAAGTCGCGATGCAAGTGAACACTAGCAAAACCAAAATAATGATCTTCTCAGTATGAAGAAAAACAACAAATTGAATTTCTCTTTGAAAGTAGGCTGTTGGAAATAGTGGACAAGTACATGTACCTTGGGCTTGATTTTCACAACAAACTTAGCTGGGAAACATGTAGAGAAAAGAGAATTCAGGGAGGCTGGAAAGCGCTTTATTCTTTGCAAAATAGATGTAGAAATGCTAAATTATGGGATTGGAAAACTAAAAGAACACTTTTTGGGCTTCTTGTCACTCCGATGATTCTATATGTGTGTGAAATTTAGGGCAGCAATATGTCAAACCAGAAATGGAGACAAGTGGAAAGAATACAAAAACATCTAATTATAAGCAGCCTCAAGCCTAAGACTACAATGCCTTATGAGATTTTATTGGCAGAGACTGGTACTTTTCCCTTGGAGGCCTCTGCGATGATCCAGTTATTAAGCTACCTAAAGAAGGTTCAGAATATGGAGAGTCATTGTTGGCCTAAGTTAATGATGAAAGAAGAGCTAACTAGAAGAAAGAACACCTGGATGAAACAAAATATCAAATGGATGAAAAAGTGGGATGTTGAGATGCATGAACTTTCCCAATCACAAATGAAGAAATAAAAAAATATGTGAGAAAAATTTAAATATGCTATATGGATGAAAAAGATAGGGCATAAAAAGGATTATTATATCAAAGAATTTAATCCCATGAGGGACCATGAAGAAACGTCCTATATAGGAGCGATTATCAAATGGAAAGAAAAAATGATTATAGCTCAATTGCATACTAGTTCACACCATCTTATGTGTGAAATGGGCAAGTGGGTGGTTCCTAAAGAGTAGTGGGAAAATAGAAAATTTCAATTTTGTAACATGGGTATGGTGGAGACGGAATGGCATTTCACCATGGAGTGCTCAGCATATAAATACATACAGGCTAGTTATGGGGACACCGTCCAGGTTGATAATTTAAATACCCTATTTGAAGAATCGAGGTTAGACAAAACTACAAACTTCATCATCAAAATAAACTACAGAAGGGTTGTTCTCAAACGAAGTTTGCAATCTATTTAGGGCCTTTTGGTGGGAGGCTCTTGTGTTACTCTTGGGTCCCATAGGCTTCTTTGCCCTCATGGATGTCATTATACGTTTTCATTTCATTTCAATGAGTTGTCAAGTGCGACATATCATTCGCCTAAGAATGGACGCCCCTCCCTTCATGTGACATTGGAGGAGAAATGACAAGGGTTCCATACCTTATTAAATGCACCATCTCTCCTCTTTCTTTGTCATGGTGCCCATACTCTTGCCTTTACTCTCCTTGACTTCTATTAGGCTTAATTAGCTGGGATGTGACATAATCCTATATATTTTGAGGAAATCAATCAAGGAAGAAAATTAGATAAGGTTTTGGATGAAGAGATAGATTGCATCAAAAGGAATGAAACATGAAAGTTAGTAGATCTATTTGAAGGTAAATATTGCTTAAGATTCAAATGGGTTTGTAAGAATAAGTTCAATATAATTTAGGCGATCTATTGAGAAATACAAATAAGATTAGTAGAAAACTTTTTTACCCAATGACATAGAATTGACTATGATAAGACATTTGCACCAATTAAAAAGCTTGATGTAGTTAGAATGGTCTTAGCCATAGCAACATAAATAATTCAAAAATTTAATAGATGCATGTCAAATCAATAGTTTTGAATGGGTTTTAGAAGAAGTGTATGTGAAACAACCACTAGACTATACAAATGAATGTATATTGAAAACATATCTTTATAGTTACAAGCAATTACAAGCAAACATAATTATTAATAAAATGCATTTTTAAGCAGGGAGTTCCAAGCCCACATATATAAGTAAACCTCATGTATTCAAGCACCTACATACAAAATGAGATCAATTTTAGAAGTTCATTCCCAACTTCATTATGTAACCTTTTAATACAACCTTATAAAAATATGCTTGATTGTTCAATGGGCTCATCTACAAATTTGTTCAAATCAACATTAAACGCCTTTCTCCACTACAAAACCAGTGAAAATGAATAAGATCAAGAATGTAAAGAATTGGCATACTTATATATTGTTTCAAAATTGTTGTAACCAACCTATTTTATTAAATTCATGTCATAGTCTGTATCAAGATAATTTAACCTCCTATCTCGATCACCTGCGACTAGCATAGCTTTGTTGAGGATATACAATAAACTATATGTAACCAACATTAATTGTAAAATGTGGCAACCTTAGCAATAAAATGTTTGCCTAACATTAAAATAAATGTGAATTTATTACTAATTATACAAAAAAAGATGAAATGGATATTTATATTAATTTTTTTAAAATATGGTATATTTATTTTTACAATATATTTTAATATAATAAAATATGATTTTTAATATGTAATAAAATTTTAAAATATAATTTATAAAAAGGAATATTTAAATATTTAAATCTCTATAATTTATTTGTTGAAAGACTTTATGATTAAAATTTTCTTAAAATTTATTTTATTAACATATTACTTAATCTTGATTTAACAATAGATCACAAATAACATGATCTAAAGATTAGATTAATTCTTTTAAATTTTAAATATTTAAAACATTTAATAATATATTGCACTCAAAATAACGAAACTCTTTCTATTATTCACCTTTTTATTAAAAAATATTCTACATTCAAATATATTTAAAAAATCAAAATTGTACATACTACTTCTGCCCAACAACTTCAATCTAAATTCTTCTCTTTTGTCATCTTCATAAACAAATATTATAAGTGTTCTTTGTATGAAATATATTGTTTGTTAGACATTTTAGTAATTCATTATTATTGAACTCAAAACATCTTTTAACATCACTCAAAAAGTTTCCAAACATCTTTTAACATCACTCAAAAAGTTTCCAATTAACCTTTCAGTCATAAAAATTAACCCACAGAAAAATGGAATCATCCTAAATATGAGCTATACAATATAACCTAAAAGATTGATATAAAAATCTTCGCAGAAATTTTTGTTGAAGAAAGATATAATGTTCAATGCATTATATTTTAATTATAAGATAGCATAAAACATAAGAATAAATGAAGAAAATTAATAGAATACCATATATTGGCTTGCCAATAACCACAGGCATCAACAACTTGAATGAATCAACCACTTTTTCTAGCCCTAACTCTCCTACCATGATCGTCTATGTTAGCCTTTTTGTTAGATGTGTTTGGGTTAGGGTTAGTGTTTTCCATGCCATTA
>VDFB02049554.1:0-22461 GCA_007258455.2 Sequoia sempervirens | reverse complement strand
CATTTGAGAGAGTCTACCCCAACACATTTTTCCCAACATAATATATATATATATATATACAAAGTTTACAACACAATTTTCCAACAAAGACTACATATCTCACAAAAAAACATAGACAACATTTTCACATTCTTTCAATAGTTTCTCAAACAAAAAATTCAACAAGATTTTTTTTCAAAAATTCTTGATGAATTTCTTGTTAAAGACCACCTCCTAGTTCTCCCAAGGTCTCCTTCTAAGTCTTCTACCCAACTCTTTTTAAATCCTTATCCTTAAGTAATATGATTTCAAAATTAAGCCAAAATTTTTTGCTCAATTTGGGGTGAATGCATAAATAAGAAGGTAAGACTCTTCATCTTTGATTGTGGAGGTAACAAGTTTCATCTCCATATTAGATCCTACAAAAATCCTATAGTCTCACATCATGAGACACTTAGCTCTTTTGATAACATCAAAGTGTCTCCACTTGGAAAATTCTCTCATAGGGAATGCCTCTATGTGTACTCACCTTTGGTGAGTCATGGAGGATCTTATCCTCTCTACCACCCCACAACAAACTTTGAGGATGGAAGGAAGCGATAACACCTCTTCTAACCTCTCCTCAACCATCTTCTAATTTCATCACCTTGAAAATGATGATTTTGGAAGATTAGAAACTAGTTTTAACTAAATTTCTATACTCTAAAATACCCCTTACCCATAGTTCTAACACTTAGGGACTTAAAATTAATAAAATACTTAAAAATACTCATGTATAACTAATTTAAACCAACCAATAAAATGACCACCACAAAAATCAAGTACTCAAATAAAGACACCTTCTACACAAGATTCCTCAACAATACAACATTAATTTCATATAACAATGTTCATTAAATTCACATCACTTCGAACACATCCACATTACAACATAGTCCACATTACACATGACCTTAGTCCCACCATATGTACTAAGGTCAACTTAACTGGTTGAACACAATTAGGTTACTATGTGACCTTGCAAATTCCTATGAACACTAGACCTACACACTCCAACATAATTGGTATTATCATATATAATAATCATATACAAAGCATCAATGAGGTAATATATAACAATACACTCTACATGAAGCATGTGAGTGGGAAGAGGAGCGGGTTGGGGATTTTTAAATCCTCTAATGCACAGGGCAACGGTGGCTTGGACTCAGACAATGATGATGATGATGGTTAGATGATAGAGGCTCATTGGCTTGGGCTTTCTGTGTTGGGAGTATGGTTGGATTTTTTTGGTTGTTTCCTAAGGGGTTGGATACTATTGTTGTGGCTTTGGAGTTGTATTTCTCTAAGGATTCCTCTTTGGAGGTTGGTTTGCGGTTTGGTTTTCCTTTGGTGAGGATGTCTATGGAGAGTTTCAAGATGTCTTTTAACCTTGACTGACATGTTTGGCCGGTTGTTGTGCTTCTTGGTTTTGCCTACTCCCTACTTTCCTCTTGTGTGAGCTTTCCTCACCTTGTTATGTCATGCAAGTGTGCCTTATTCTTGATGCTTGGTAGTCTGGTTTTTTTGTTGCTTGTTTAGGGAGAGAGCTCTTTTGTTGTGGGCTATAGGTCCCTTGTGGAGGTTTTGTCTATGGTTTGGCTTATTTTTGGCTTTGACCGACATGTTAGGGGAGCTAGTGTGCTTCTCATTTTGGCTTGCTCCTTGAATTCTTCCTTCTTGGTTCCATCTTACCCCTCTAGGCTCTCTTTGTTGCTAGCTTTTCTGGGGCATCCTTTTGGTTACCTTTGGTGTTCATTGGTTACTCAGATTGGTTTCTCTATTAGGGATTGGTGGTGTTTCTTGCTAACTGATTTTGTGGAGCTTTTTTGGCTTTGACTAGTGTGTTAGGGTAGCTAGTGTGTTTATTGGTATGGCCTGCTCCTAGTTTTCTTATTGCGAGGGATCCCCTTCTCTTATCGGATTCTATTTGCAACTGCTCGTTTTGGGCTTTAGTCATTGTTTGATGTTGGCTATGGGCTCGATTTTTTGGCTTCTATTGGGGGTTGTTTTTCCCTTTGTTGTTCTAGCAACTATGGTTATTGTTGTTGTGGGTGTTCATCTAGTTGTTGTAGGAAGACCCTTTGGGGTGTTTATGGCTTGGTCCCCCTTCTGGGTTGTGATTCTTTCTTTGTTGAAGGGGTTAGTGTTTGTTTTTAGGATACTTGTTCTTTTTTGAACTTGTTTAAGGGAGATTATGCTACCATAATCTCAGTTATGATGTTGTGGTTGTGTAATTGTTTGGTCATGTCCCTCCTATGGTTGGTAAATCCTATTTTGATGAAGGGGTTGTTTATCTCTTGAAGTTTTATGGTTGTATGGCTCTTTTTGAGCTTCTTGTTATGTTCTAGATGAAGTTTTGGCTTGAAGGAGCCTTTTTATTGTTGACAAGGAAGCTTTCTATGTTCTTCTTGAAGTTACTATTGCCTGGGTTGCCAAGGGATGTTGTTGTTCTCTCTGCTAGAGTGTTAGCTTCTTTTTGTGTTCTACAGATTGTTTATTCTTTTGAGGTGAAGACTACTCCTTTTGAGGTGTAGCCCTCTCCCATTGAGGTGGAGTTGGATATTATGGATGTGGTGGGAAGCTTTATTTTTTGGTATACTTTGTTCCTACTAAGGTGGAAGCCACTCCTAATGAGGTGGATTTTGAGGTTGCTATAGATTAGTTTCTTTGGTGGATTGGGTGATCATACCATCCTCTCCTTTAGAGGGGAGCTCTATCCTTTAGAGGTGTAGTTTGAGTTGGTGTGTTGGGTTGGAAAGTGTTTTAAGGAGATTCTTTCTACCATGTTTTCTATCTTCTCTTTTAACTCTCTTATTAAGGTAGGGATTTTGATTAGAAGGAGGTTTCTAAATGGGAGCTGTTGTTTCCCTCTTTCTCATGTGTTCTCCTTTGGAGAGCCTATTTGGGTGATGTGGAGGTTCTACATCTTTAGGGTTGTTGATCTTTCTTGGCTCAATGATGGTTGTTATGAGCGGTTGGTCTACTATGATCTGGTTGTTGCAGGTCCTGTTGTTTCCTGGATCACTTAGGAAAAAATTATGAAATGTTAGGGTCCAATGTCCTTTTTAAAACTTAGTTGTATTGGGGTTAAAGTTCCCTTCAAAACCTTGTCTTATGTTGTAGGTTTGGGTAGTCATGTTGATCCTTTAAACGACTGTTGTTTTTTCGCTATTGGTTTTCAATGTCTTTTCTTTTTGCAACATGCTCATCTTTGATAGGGTTTTGGGTTCCTTCAAAACCTACTTGTAAATGGTTTATGGTCCATTCAAAACCTATTTTTCCCCTATAATCAAAACAAGGTAATATATTCAAATTCCACATATATTTAATTACAAATTTATAATCAAGCATTCTAATGTATTCATATTTCACATGTATTATATTTATCAACTAAGTCACAATTGGCAATGAATTATCCAAGACTCTTGCAACATATGAAATATAATCATAACCATCTAATCACAAATAAATCCACATATGTGAATCACATAGAATGAAATCTTCTGATAGGAGTAACATCACCCATACCAAAATCAACTATGTTCATGCAACATAAACCAAAGTCAATAACTCACATCATAATAATGTCCATAAAATAAACTAACCATGAAATAATCCACTCAATGACCATACTAGTAGCATAAAGATGACATGATAATGAATCATTGGAAGAGACATCTCATAACATAACTAAATGTATCATTAAAGATTCATTCATTAATTAAACTACTCTTCTGAATCACCTAGAATATATCGATTTAATAATCTAAATCATAAAAATATCATCCTAAATTGATCTAGGTTAATCTATGTGCATAATATATCAACAAATCATAGATAATGTAGAAATAGAATATTTAAGATCATAATCATAATTCATTATCAAAAAAAATTAAAGTGATATCCAGTCAAAAGGTCTTAAATATAAATCATTGAAGAATAGGTCAAAACATAACTACTCAAATCTAACATTAGGGTGACATAGAATAAAACATAACTAGAAAATTGAACATCTCATAAGCCCCAAAGGGTCCATCAATTATGAGTTATCCATACTATTAATTTACCAAATCCATTGATTCAAAATTTAACTACAATTCTATCCTAATTTCATTCTCCATGCAAACAAGATCATACCATGGTGAAAAACAATTTTAAGAATATTTTCATGCTATCCACTCTTTAAAAATAAAGTGTGAACATGTGGAAGAAGGGTGACCTTACACATTTTCTCCCTTACACATATTCCAAGATACCACAATATCACTAATGACCATCAATAAATTATCAAGTTCTAAATTTTTGTTGTTAGAAATTAGGATCTTAAGTTACTAATCATTATAAATAAATGAAAAACATAAAGCATATATTTTACACATTACACAAGATATACATGGGGAAAACCATTTCAGATAAAAACCCCAATAAAATATAATTTTATTATAAAAATAAATAAAATAGTCTATTAGAAAATAGACAAAACCTAGAGAACCACTTCTCCTTACTTCCACATGACCAATAATAACTTGTGCAAAGTGATAGAATTCATTATAAATCTCCAAATCCACACACACTCAAATGAGAGAGAACCACCTTAAATATATAAGAAAGATTGGAAAAATACCTTAAGGGGTATTAGTCACACCTATTCAAAGCAACTATTCATAAAAAAATTAATAATCTAATAATTAGATTATTAATTATTAAAATGGTATATGCTTTATAACTTAAGGCTTTATAACCTTGCATTAGAACAATATATAAATGTTATAATGGTTGACCCCTAATAACATTATGTTCTAACACTCTCCCTTGATGTTAATATGGGGCATCACATGTCAATTTCTATAAAATAAAAAATGAAATACCCCAATAATGTAGGTCTTCTTTGACAGTGATAAATAGGGACACAAATATATGTCAAAATTAAGAGCATGTATTTCAGACTACATGAAATTCATCTTGTCACAATTTTTGATCCTGATGTTTTAAAAATGATTTTGTATATGAGGACTTAATTTTTTTATTGGAGCTTAAGACTCCTCAAACTAGCCTCCTCAGGTTCATTACATAGTGCACATAGGTCTTATATAATCAATGCTTTTACATGTGGAAGATTATATAGAATTTTTTTTTATAAATTCTTGTAGGTCTTACATTATGCCTAAAGGTCTTATATTATGCCTATTAGGACTTACATAATTCCTAAAGGTCTAATTTTACTTTTACAATATGCCCATATGACTTACATAATGCCTAAAGGACATACTAATGCTTAAAGGTCTTATGTTATGCTTGTTAGGACTTAAATATTCCCAAAGGACTTACTAATTCCTAGAGGTCTTATTTTATCCCTGCTAGAACTTGCTTATGCCTATTAGGACTTAATTATTCTCAAAGGACTTACTAATGCCTAGGGGTCTTATGTTATGCTTGTTAGGACTTGCTTATGCTTGTTAGGAATTAAACATGGATTTAGCCACTAGGTGGTGTTATTGACATGAACACTCCTCATCAATGACATCACCTTAAGTCCAATCATTGATATGAATTTAAAGAATTTTGCACTACACTTGATGGCTTTGTAAAAAAATGTCTGCAACTTGATGTTTGGTCTGGAAATATTGAAGACAAATATCTCCTTTCAACTTACTTTCTTAGCTTTAATTTCAATATGTTTAGATCTTTGATGATAAACATGATTCTTAGCAACTACAATACAACTTTGATTATCACATAAGAGTGGTATTAGTATTTGATTCCATTTAAATTTATTTTATAAGTTGGTTAATCTAAATAGCTTCTTTAGCTTCTTCAAAAGAACTTTGAAATTCAACTTCTATTACAATTGGTTATTTTTTAGAACTCCATGTGATTGAACCTATGCAAAGTTTAAACACATATCTAGGAGCGGATTTTTGTTCTATGGAATCTTTTCTCTTGAGTGGAATGCTCATGATTTTCAATGTTATTTTATCTCTTTCTATGTGGTTGGAAATGAGAGTCTTTGATAAGAGTAAAATAACTCTAGTTATCATTTAGTAAGGTGGTACTTTTATTAGTACCTAGATGAAAATCTTCCATAAATCTTCAAAGCAAATTTGATTCTTTTTAGAGTTACTTTTTCATGTATATTTTTTATTAAAAAACCATGGAAGATAGCACATGTTGAGTTGCAACTCATATGGACCAATTAGGACTACTGGTAGAATCAACCAGGTAACCATCCATGTAATATCACCTAAACTATTTATTTTGAAGACATAATCTATGGTAGATTTTTTATAAATGGAATCACTAGCATAGTTAGTAACACAATAATAAAATAAATTTGATTCTTGGTTTATGAATAATAAATACCATGATCAATTATAAGCATTTTTTATTTTCCAATGACAATAGAGCATTTTTCATAGATATAGAATATAGTCAATTTGAATGTAGATAATTTTATGGTCATTAACAAGGGGATCATATGATATTTTCATGAACATAAGTATGAATAACTTGTCATGTTTATTTTGAGGAAATAATATCCATGCTATATAGTAATGATTCGTAAAAAAATTAAAGCAATAGGTGAGCTATCCTTTCCAATTTTTCTCCCTAAACAGTTTATTAAGGTGATAGCTACCCATTATAAATATACCCAATAATTTTAGAAGATACCTAAAGCTCATAAAAGATGCTAGCCAAAGTAACTCAAGAAAGAAAATAAAATATAGTAGCCAAAAGATGCTTTGAAAGTTTATGCAATTCCACTTTGCATATGGATGTGTTTTTATTTATTTAAAGATATATAAACCTTGGATGGTCTCAAATATCTATCATAATTGCATCCACTAACTTGATTTTATTTGATGGTTACTATTTGGATGAGGATGGAAATATACTTAAGGTAAAAAACTTTTGTTTTAATTAGTAATTCAAATGCACTCACAAAAATAGAACATTGTAATGAATGGATATGGAGAAATGAAGAGTAAATAAATTGTAATGCTATATGAATGAATTTGGTTGCTTGTTTGCTTGTTAAATTATAAACAAGTTGCTTTTCATCAGTAATGAACATGCTTTGGAAAATTTAAGGGTTGAACATGAGAGAGAATCAACTAAATATCACCAAGGACTAAAGTCAAGTCAAAATAGTTCACTAGGGTGGGTTACATAAATAATATAAGTGACAGCTCTCAACACAATAAAAATCCAACCATTTGATTAGGCCATGTGACTTAGCTTGGTGACATGGCATATAAGGATATTGTTGTGGAGATAATGAACACATGAATTTATATTTTATGTGAGGCATCTTTGAATATTTTTATTTTTGAATTCATATTTCCTTTACATGTAGGAATTTTTTCACATATTAGTGATGAGTATAATAGTATTGAACCATGTTAGACTATTCATACCTAGAAATGCTAATATAACTATAGGATATCATGATCATTTGGACAATTACAAACCTTGGAAGAAGGAAATTTGTGTGAGGAACAAAATCATGGTATAATATGAACTGTCAGTATGAAATTTCCATTAAAATCAATCAACGCTTCCAATCATATTTTGTAAATAAAGTTCATATACCCTCCTTGTTGATTATTTGCAAAGCAACACAAAATAAAGGACAAATAATTACCCCCCATAATAATCTATATTTCTAATTTTTGAATGCAATTTCATTCTCTCCTTCACACTATTTGAAAAAATATTTAGAAACATTGTTGTAATCAAGGAATCTGATCTTGCTTACCAATAAAATACCTCTGATACTTCATAGAGTTATCACCCACAATTAAAATTTAATTAAGCTCGAATATTATATTAAAAAATATCACAAATAGTAAAAACCAAGAACATCACAAGATTAAATGTGCCTCCAATTTGGTTTGATAATTGCCTTGAAATTCCTATATACCAAACAAACTCTTTAAAATTACTTTTATTTGATATAGAAAAAAAGGGGACCATTACACGCTCAAGCCACCCCACTCCTAATGACTCCAACAAATATATGGTAAGGACATAATATAATTATAATGAGAAACATTCATAAGAGTGTGACCTCATGTTCAAATGACATGGGTTCTGCTACATGTTAAGTAAGATATAATAAGAACCTTGGCTCTAGACTTGTGATTGACTACACACCCATGGATGTGAAAGAGTGAATGAATTTTAGTTCAACATAAATTTGAAAGAAAAATAAATAAATCTTTTATAATGCCCCTTGCGTCATATTTAAACTTACCACCTTTGTTCGGAAGGAACAAAACAAGTCCTCATATCAATCGATGGAAGAGGCACCATCAGTCTGGTAGGAGAGGAAGACTCTATCAATATTTGAGTAAAAACACATAACTTCCATAAAGAAGGTTAAAAGTGTGCATTTTGACTATATAAGTATAGGGATTCTAAAATAGTAAATTTGTTGTCTAGATGTAATCACTACTTTTATAAACAATATACATATATATGGTTGCTTTCACTCTCTTATTGTCCTACTCATAGAACTAGAGTGCATCCCACTCTATTTTCAAGTTTATTGGACATTAGAATATAATGGAGCTTGAAATTAATGGATAATATTGAATGGTTGTTGGTTCATCTAATGGTTATGTGTCTGTATATTTGTTTACTTGCAAAGCCTTACCTAATTAAATAAGGCAAAGCATGAAAAATGACATTTAAAGAAACATATAAAATGATACACAATGATAAAAACAAGATCCACTCTTGTTTATTGGTTTCACATCCATCTAGTTGTAGGGCCATGGGCACAGATAGACAAATAATGGAGGAAAAAATATGATGTATATGGAGAGGATAATGTCATGCTTGGAATAAATGAGAAAGGAAAGCACAAAATATAAAAGGAATGAATATTCTCAAGATCTTTGTAGACTTACACATTATTTTTGAAAGAATAAAGAAGAAACCATTTTTGATGCGTTGTCATTGATGCCAACATTGTTTATTGATAGTTTGACTAATCTGGTGAACAAAATGTATTCATCTTAATCCGATAATTTGGTCAAGAATTGCTCGTGCAACAAGATTAGCTTATGAGATTACAATATGTTTTTTAGGACTACCTTTTGCATCTTTGATCAAGATTTCAGCGATTTTGGTTGAATAGGTTGAAAGTTACAAGTAACAAAAGTTTGACATACATTTTTGACTTTGTATAGTGTAAATGGGTATGTGTATCCGGTCTACATTCCTCTAGTATTTGGATTCAAACTCTACAATTTTGGGAGATGGTTTATAGATGTGAGTACTCCATATATTCCTAAAGGCGTGGGTTTATATAATCAGATGGGTTGTTGTTGTGTGATCAGTTGGCTTATTTTGTGATTAGGTCTAATTCATGGCTGACCTAATAATTGATAAGTGTTGTAAAGATTAAATGTCTATTGTGGATGTTAATGGGATCTATTTTAGATCCATGCAGACCTAAACTAAGTGTTGCACAATTGATTTGAGCATGAAGAAGTTTTTGATTCAAGTATGAAGCCAACAAGGTAGTGATGAATTAAAATAAGGCTACATCTAATTAGGCCAACCTAATTGATGTATGCGGATGTAATAGAGTATATATGTAGGACATTTTGAGTTGTATGGATATAGATGATATGTAATGTGATGTGCGAGAAATATGATATTGTACAAACATGCAAAGATGTATGTATGTAATCTGAATAAGGGAAAAATTATTGTGAATTGTTGAGCAACTGCTAAGTAGAGTAGTATTTTGTATTCAGAGCTTCAAAGGAATTGAATTCAACACAAGGAAGGTACACTTTGTATCAATTCACATTTTGGTTGTGTAGCCATTCCTGTTTTGTATCTATTTTTGGTTGTGAGCATTATAAGGACAATGTGTCCCGATAGTGAGTCCTTGTAGTATCTTATAATTGGTTATAATATATTGTGAGCTAATCCTCACCGTGGTTTTTCCCTTTTTGGGTTTTCCATGTAAAAATCTTGGTGTTCATGTGTTATGTGATCTTGTGATCTCTTTCATGTTTTCATTCATTGCTGTAGTTAGATATACTTTGTTAATTGGATGGTTTGTGATTAATTGGTTATATAGAATACTGATTCACCCCCCCTCTCAATATTCTGGGTGTTCAACAATTATTGGGATGTGACCCTTCAAAAGATTTGTAGGAAAGGTTATTTCATTTTATTGAATATCAACAAATAGATTTGAAAAAAAAAATGGGAGTGGTGAGAAAATATAAAGGTAAAATTGAATGTTGATGAATGGAACTTTTTTAAGAAAATAATGTTTTTCTAATTTTTATTATATACAAAAATTATACATGAAATTGATAAATTATATTTGGAGAAGTGAGAGGCTCTTTATTAATGTAAGAGGATAAACTCATATATATTTAACAATTTAATGATTCTAAAATTCTTAAAAAGGATCACTTTGTGTGGATCATGGATGCTCTATAGAAATAATTTTTACTTAATGAAGAGGGTCTTACCCTAATATAAGAGATCAATAAAACCTATTATAGATATTTTATATATGAAAATATGACAAACTCTAGATGATGTTGAATGGAATGAGCTAACTATTTGGGGAACATTTGATATAAATTGAATTAGTTATTTTCCCTATTAAAAGGAAAAATAGAATAATAAAATGATTTACAAAAAAATGCACACAAGATGCATTCCTATGAACACATTATATATTTCATAGAAAACATATCCAAGAACAATATCTCCTATAAGAATCAATAGCTCGGCCTAGGTTGCTCTGATGAATTGATTTTAAAATAATAGAAAAGGCACACCAAATGCATTGTAAAAATGGCCTTGCATATGTGTTGATTGAGCATAAATAGGTTTCCCATCAAGATCTACATATCTTCTAGTATAACTTGTAAAAAATGATTATTATAGCCTATCATGCTTCAATACCATGTTAGAAATTGTGATCTTAGGATATTAATCATTATAAACAAAATATAAAAAATAAAATGAGAATCATAAAAGTGTATATTTCACACATTACACAAGATATACATGGGAAAAATCCTTTCAAGTAAAAAGCCCCATAAAACACTTACAAAAATAGTCTATTAAAAATAGACTGAACTTGGGGAACCACTTCTCCTTACTTCCACATGGTCAATAATACTACATGTGCATATGATATAATTCACTATAAATCTCCAAATCCACACACTCAAATGAGAGAGAACCACTTTAAATATAGGAGTAAGGGTAGTAAAATACCTTAAGGGGTAGTAGTCACACATATTCAAAGTAATCATTCATAAATAATTAATAATCTAATATTTATTAGATTATTAATTATTAAATGGTATATGCTTTATAACATAAGGTTAATAACCTTATATTAGAACAATATATAAATGTTATAAGAGTATGACCACTAACAACATTAAATTCTATCAATTGTAAACCCTCAAAAACTATCCACATTCTTTTTTTATTTATTCCTTCATTTCACCATGTAGAAAACCCTAATAATGTAGTGTTATACCTCTTTTTTAACACTCCACGTAAATAAACCCTTCTTAGAACTTTTGAATTAGCTTGGAGATCAAAGGTTCGTGTAGGATAATCCTTGAGATTGATAGCAAGAACACGGTGGTAAAAGTAAAGATGCACACTAAAATTTTGTATGCTAAAGCAAGTTTATCCACTTGCTACTAGAATGTCACCATGTCACAATATTTTAGATATCATATACATGCCCCTTTGAAAAGTAGTTGATCTCACTAAATAAGAACATTGGACCCACCACCATCACCACTTGTATTCATATGCTCACATTAAAAAATCTTACGCCTACAACTTGAAGATATATTATGGTTTTACATGCACATCAACTAAGAAACATGTGAGACATAACGAATAGGGGAGAAGGCTTGATAGTGGGGTAGGGTCTTATAATGGGTATATTGATTGATCACGATGGGCCCAATTTATGTAACTTTTTCATCTAGTAAAGTAATTAAAGTATTCTTAAAACTAACTCTTTATTGCACCTAAAAAGTTAACTTAGGATCCAGTAAATGATTATAATATTTTTATTTGCTATTTAGTTAATATTTAAACAAAATGCATGTTAGAGATAGGACACATACAAACTTGCCTATCAATATTCCAAACTGACACAGATTGTACACATTATCCACTGAAAATATTTGAAACCCTTTTTGTAATATTAAGTCCACAAATAGAATAATAGTTTAATTATCCCTAATACGCATGCCACTTTAAAACATAGACATATTAATTTTCCAACTACACATGAAGTGACGAACCATAAGAAAATAGTGTTTTTCTAATACAAAATCACTTATAAGGGTGATCCCACAATACTAGTTTACAATTTTTGGCCAAATTGGACATTGAATTGAATTTTTTTAACTAAATCTTCACTTTCGGGCACCTATAGCAGCTAAATCGTGAGGAATTTGAAGATGATGCAAACTAGTGATTTGTGACATTTTGTCTGTAGATTCTAAATATATATTTTAAAAAAAATTAGAATCAGATTACACTTCTTTTTCCATTTTCGAAAACTAGTTTTTAACAGTAAACACAATTTTTAAAGACTGACGTAACTGGCTAACACATAAATTTTTTCCATGAAGGATTAAATTCTAATTTTTTCAAATTTAGATTCATAAGTATGATATTTAGTGCATGAAATTGGTTTCATAGTATTTCATTGAATATTTTTTTCTTAATTAAGTTTCAAAGTCAAACCAGTTATAATTTAGACACGATTTACTGGTTAAAACATAACTTTTTTTGTATGTATTGAAATTCAATTTTATTTTTTTTGTTGGATCAAGGACATAAATATCTAGTGCATAGATATTTTTCAATTTTTTTTTATAATATGCTATTTTTTCACATGTGAAGAATAGAGAGCTTGATTTTTTGGTGAAAACCTACATACACAAGAAATAAAAAATAAATATAATAATCAAATTAAATTTATTTAAAATTATACTTTTTGGGAAGCTTATAATAAGGACTACATACTTACAAAAAATAAATTTTAAATGAATTCATTTGATCCCCAAAAAGGTAAATCAAAAGTGGTTTTTATCAGCACTTTGATAGATGTAAAAGAGACTTTGTTATAGGTATGGTTTAAAACTACTGGGGTTCTATCCAAGGGGTTTTGATCTAAAGTGGTTTGATCAAAGCCTCTTCAATTAGAATAATTTAAATGAAACTTTTCAAGGCTTGAATCATTATATTTTCTAAAAATATGTGATTTCAGCAAAAATCAGGATCTCCCAGAAAGTGTAAATTATCTTGCCAAGTGTCTCATCCAAAAAATAGATATGCCCCATATCTCCTCATCAAATTAATTTGAAAGAAGAACTTGACTGGTCAAGTATCCCAATATTGAATTTAAGAGGGAAGAATTGGCAATCCTGGTAGAAAGGAATTGATTGTTGCAAACATCACAATAGGATTCAAGATTACAGGTATATGGCCACTTAATCTTGATGCACTTATGGCATACATGTATCCTAGTGACATATTTTAGTTTAGTATACATGATAACACTTTTGTAGTGCATAACTTTATAAGTCTTTTAGGAGTTGATGTTTCAGAATTTGATGTTTTAGGAGTTGATCCTACAACAATGGGTTACACTTTTTGGCCAAACTTGACATTGAACTAAACTTTTTTTACTAAATCTTCACTCTCAGACACCTATAGCTGCTAAACCATGAGGAATATGAAGATGATGCAAACTAGTGATTTGTGATATTTTGTTTGTAGATTCTAAATATATATATTTTAAATTTTTTGGAATCAAATTGCATTTCTTTTTCCATCTCCTTTGATAACTAGTTTTTAATAGTAAACACCATTTTTAGAGAGTGATGTTTATTGTACAACACATAATTTTTTTATGAAGGATAAAATTCTATTTTTTTGAATTTATATTTGTAACTACGATATATAGCTCCTTCATTTAGTTTCATAGTGTTTTATTGAATTTTTTTTCTTAATTAAGTTTTGAAGTCAAATAAATTACAATTTAGACATAGGTTTAATGTATAATACATAACTTTTTTTGTATGCATCGAAATTCAATTTTTTTTGTTGTTCAATCAAGGACATCAATATTAAGAGCATAAATATTTTTTTAAATTTTTTCTGGTAATCTACTATTTTTCCACATGTGCATAATAAAGAGCTTGATTTTTGGTGAAAAGCCTACTTTCACAAGAAATAAAAAATAAATATAATAATCAAATTAAATATATTTAAAATTATACTTTTTGGGAATCTTATAATAAGGACTACATACTTAAAAACATAAATTTTAAATTAATTCATTTGATCCCCCAAAAGTTAAATCAAAAGTGGTTTTTTATTTGCATTTTGATAGGTGTAGAGGAGACTCCATTATAGGTATGGTTTAAAACTAGCGAGGTTCTATCCAAGGGGGTTTGATCAAACTCCCTTCAATTAAATTCCTTTAAATGGAACCTTTCAAGGCTTAAATAATTATATTTTCTAAAAATACATGTGATTTTAGCAAAAATCAAGATGTCCCAGAAAATGTAACCCATTATTGTGGCAACACCTATAATATTAATATTAACTAGTAAACAACTTGCTTGCAGCAAAGAAATTACATCCTACAACACCTAAACCAATGATATGGGAATATAATTATGCACCTTAAAGTACTTCTTTGGAGTCTAAATTTTGTGCTCAAATAGAAAAGACTTAGCATGAGCAAACAAGAAGATGGACTTAGTCTTCCATCTCAACCAAGCCAACCATCATGGTTATTGGAGGGTGCTATGAATTTGGTAACTGATTTACATCCATAACAAGAAGAAGACACATTTTCCTTCCCATCTCCCCCACCTAGATTGAATGAGCCTGAAATGGTACATTATTATGTTGATTGTGGAGGTTGGAATGATAGAGATAATGTTGTAGATTTGGTAGAAAGTCAAGATGATGGGCCACATATCCACAAAACTAAACATACCATTGATGTTGAATTGAACCAGTCATTAGGTTCTTAAACCAACTTAGACATTAGCAAATTTCTCAAACTACCTATTCACATTATCAAGGAGAGATTGAGGAATGCAAAAGGTAATGGAATTCATTTGATCCAACAATCTCAACTCCTAACAATAGGTGACTACTTGAACCTTTTGATGAGAGAAAAAATAGAGGAGAGAAAGACAACACAAATTGTTGCAAGATAAATGAAGGAGCAAGAAAAACTAGATAGAGACCTTTAATGACAAGCAAGAGAACAACATAAAATAATTGAAAGGAAAGAAAATGAATAGAGAATGGTGCATGAAAGGATCCTAAGGGACCAACAAAGAAGGGATAAATAATTTGAGTTAGCAAGGAGGGATTTAGGCAAACAAAGTTATTTAAGTAATCCACTAAAGCCTTTACATGAACAACATGCATTTTTTAGGGATACATAACATCCTTGTCCCTCATTATTTTGGTGTGGTGAATTCAATAGGTTTAATTGCATCCCATTTAACTACTATTCCAATCCCAAGTTTGATCCCATCTCAATTAACTAGCACTCAAATTCCAAGTTTGACCCCATCTCATGTAAGTAGTGCTTCAATTCCACCAACAATGGAGTACAACATGGGTGGCATAAATTTTTCAAGTAGCCAAGAAACACCAAACTCTATCATATCAAGTTCATTTCCTTTCCTCCATGGTTTGAGTGAAAAGGGTTATCTATTTTTTGATAGCAATCATTGTACATAAATAATTTTGATATTGTAGCCTAAGGAGGCATGCTTTATGCATTTTGTATGTCCTTTGAAACTATATTTGTATTGTAGATTTATGTCTACCATTTGTCAATGAATTATGTTAATATATGGAATCAATAGCATTTTAGATATATGTCTTTTGTTTCTTAATAAAATAGTTTTTGTAATTTGATAATGATGTGAGGAAACTATGAACCCCAAATGCTCAACATAAAACTTGTTTGTATATAATCATGTTGAATGTTAGTTGAAACTATATGTAGGGGAGAGTGTCTGATAGTGGGTCACCCTATCTTGTGAGTTCCACGTGAGACATAGACTAATTTTTTGTACATGCCATGGGTGCAATGAGGTGGACAACTTAAAAATATTCTATCTAGGGGTGTCTAAGTCAACAACCAAGTGGAAGATGACATGGAGAGGAGAACCCACATTTTCTTATAATATTCAATGTTGATTGAAGGTGGACCACATGGATTCTTGGTGGCAGAGACCAACATACCTCATATATGTACATCATGTCACAAGATCAAATAGGGGATGGACATGTTTTATTCCTAAATGGTAGTGTTTATCTTGTGTCACTTCACACTCCACTTCCAACCCACCCTATAGACTTTTCACTTCATTGGATCTTGGGGTTCGGGATGGCACCATGGCTTGAAATGATGGAGCCTTTAATGTTTGTATTGTAGAATTAATCTTCCACCACCACTTAATTACCAACTCTCTTCTTCATGAAAGATCATTTGGTTTGGCACCAAAAGTAGTCTATTGTCATTCACCTCATGGTTTGAGTGAAAAGGGTTGTGTATTCTTTTGATTAGGATCATTATACACAAAAAGTTTGATATCGTAGCTTAGGGAGGCATGTATTGTAGATTTATATCTTCTATTTTCCAATTCTTAACATAAAAATTGTTTGCATACAATGAACATAAAACTATATAAATCAATTTGGTTGAATACTTGTTTGGTTTGAGAACAAAATTTGTGTCCTCTTGTTTGGTTTGTAATTGAAAATTGAATTATGTGGATTGATTCATGTGAGATGATCATATGACTTTTATGGATGTTGATAAATTATAATTTGGTAATAATTTTTATAGTTGATTGATTTCTATTCTACTATTTTGATAGCTCGATTGGTGAGATGTACACCTTTCAATGTGGTGCTTGCATGCATTTGTGGAGAAAGAGACCAATAGTTGGGCAAATATCACTTGTTAAAATTAAGTTGATGAGGAGATATGGGACACATTTATTTGTTTGCTTGGACAATTGATAATTAATTTCCTTTATAAAGGACTTCATCTTAGAAAAAACACATTTATTATGGGTGGTCACTTCATATTTAACTTTAACAATTAATATGTCTATGTTTTAAAGTGTCATGTTATCAGGGATAATTAAAGTGTACCTTTTCCATTTGTGGACTGAATATTAAACAATTTAGATTTCAAATGTTTTGAATAGGGAATGTGCCAATGAATTTAAGGTTATAATAAAATATCTCTTCTTACCACGTTCCTTATTAAAAAATGCAAGCTATAAGACATAATAATGATCATAGAGACCTTGGGTAGTGGTTTGGCTCAAGTCAATTGTTGCAAGAGTTGGATTCAACAAGCCATTAGTGGAAACAACATTTACCATAACCTAAAGAATTTGGTTTGTAGAAAGAAAATTCTTGTTGATCTAGTGATAGGTTAGGATATATGACATGTCTTGAAAGTTGAGCTTTAAATATTACATTTGTCTTTACATGTGGATTATGTATTATTGTATGTTAGTGGATAACTTTGATGATTTATCAAATTTATTATAGTTTCTGCATTTGGAGGCGAGGTTACTAAACCTCATTAAGGCAATGAACCAACATTTTTTAAACTTTTGTATCTTTAAATTTAGTTTCAAAGGAGAAAGATATATATCATCTCCTATGGTTGAACCTATCTAATCTCTAAACCCTATATATCCATAGGTTCAAGGGAAAAAGCTACATATCATCTTTTATGGTCAAACCCATGTAATCTATATACCCTAAATATCCATAGGTTACAAGGAGAAAGATAAATATCATTTTCTATGGCTAAACCTATGTAATATCTAAACCCTACATATCCATAAGTTGAAAGGAGAAAGATATATATCATCTTCTATGTTCGAACCTATCTAATATCTAAACGAGCTACATATCCATAGGTTTAAAGGAGATAGATACATATCATCTTCTAAGGCCAAACCTACCTAAACTCTAAACCCTACATATCCATAGGTTCAAAGAAGAAAATATACATATCATCTTCTATGATTGAACTTATCTAAAATCTAAACCTTACATATCCATAGTTTCAAAGGAGAAATATACATATATCTTCTATAGCCAGACCTATATAAAATCTAAACCCTACACATCCATAGGATCAAAGGAGAAAGATACATATAATATTTTATGGCCAAACATATATAAACTCTAATCCCTACATATCCATAGGCTCAAAGGAGAAAGATACATATCATCTTCTATGAGTGAACCTATCTAAAATCTAAACCCTACATATCCATAGGTTCAAAGGAGAAAGATGCATATAATATTCTATGGCTAAACCTATCTAATCTCTAAACCCTACATATCCATATGTTCAAAGGAGAAAGATACATATCATATTCTATGGCCAAACATATACATACTCTAAACCCTACATATCCATAGGTTCAAAGGAGAAAGATAGATATCATCTTCTATGGTTGAACCTATCTAAACTATAAACCCTACATATCCATAGGTTCAAATAAGAAAGATACATATAATTTTCTATGGATGAAACTATCCAAATTGTAAACCCTACATATTGATAGGTTCAAAGGAGAAAGGTTCATATCGACAACTAGTGTTAATAATTTATGCCAGTTTAAGCTTGGAATTTGATGTCTCCCATGCCCATACAATTGTAATCTTGGACAACAACTAATTGTAACTACAATCTAATTTCAATTATAAGTTTAGTAATTCATTTTTCAATTTCAATAACATAAATTACCAATTGAAGGAATTGGAAACCTGCTTACAACATTATTCACAAACAATACAAATTTTTATTACCTGTTTCCTTAAAATATGTTAAATTTAAATTACTAGTTGAAAGAACCCAAAATTTTAATTTCTAACATAAATTGGAGAGGTCATAGTATCATCTCAAACATAAGATTGTAACTTCTTAAAGTAATAAATATGTTCACATACATAAGAAATTTGAAGCAATATTTCTTGAAAGTAACTTCATAATTGAAAGCATGAACTATTCAACACCAGTTTTACAATTTCAACAACTTTTGCATCTTTTCAGTATAAAGTTTGAGAAAAAAAGATTATAATAATCACAAAGAACCAAAATAAACTAGGCCTACAGTAGTTGATAGTAAATATACAAAAGCCAAAAATAGAGACAAAGCATTGAAATCAACATTCTACAAACATATAGGATGCATTTGAAGATTATAATAATCACAAAGAACCAAAATAAACTAGGCAAAGTAACAAACATACAAAACCCAAAAAGCTAGACAAAGCATTGAACTCGACATTCTACAAACATATAAGGTGCATTTTTTCAAGATTATAACAATCACAAAGAACCAAAATAAACAAGGCAAAGTAACAAATATATACAAAACCCAAAAAACTAGAGACAAAACATTGAACTTGACATTCTATGAATAGATACAACTCATTTGAAGATTACAACAATAAGAAAGAACCAAAATAAACTAAGCAAAGTAACAAATATATAAAACCCAAAAATTCAGAGACCAAGTAATGTATGATGACCTTACCTTCTATTTACAACCACAGAGAGGATTGAAGTGAAGAAAATCCTTTTAAAAAACTAAATTCAAAGATTCAAAAGTTGTAAAAAATGTTGGTTCATTGCCTTAGCGGGGTTCAATAACCTCACCTTTAAATGTAGATCTTATGGACCTAAAGTTTAGAGTTTCCATAGGTTTGACTATAGAAAATGATACATACCTTTCTCCTTTGAACCTATGGACATGCAGGGTTTATAATTTAGATAGGTTCAGTCATAGAAGATGATATTAAACCTTTGATTCATTTCCTTAGCAAGGTTTAATAATCTCACATCCCAATGTAGACCCATTCCCTTGTGTTGAGACCCATAAATCCCTTCGAAGCCATGGCTAAAGGAGAGTAGAAGTGAACAACTTCCATCACAAAACAAAATGATCTTTCATGAAGAAGAGGGTTGGTAATGAAGTGGCAATGGAAGATTAATGTTGCAGTACACAACACTGAAGGCTCCGTGGTTTCAAGACCCGACACCATCGAAAAGATTGATAAAAACTAGGCCTATGGTAGTTGAATAATAAAAACACATAAGCCAAAACAATAACGACGAAGCAATGTATGACAACCTCACCTTCCATTTATAGCCATAAAAAGGATTGAAGTGATGAAATACATGAAGCATTGAACTAGAAATTCTATGAAAGACAGGGTGCAGGGTGCCTTTAAAGATTATAATAAACAAAAAAAGGATAAAAAATAGTAGACACTAAGCAATGTATGACTATCTCACATTCTATTTACAACCATACAAAGGACTAGAGTTGATTAATAAATATAGAAACCCAAAAAAGATAGAGATGAAACAATGTATGACAAACTCACATTCCATTTACAAACATACAAGGGATTGAAGTTGATTAACAAATATATAGAACCCAAAAAAATATAGATGAAACAATACATGATGAACTCACCTTCCATTTAAAGCCATACAAAGGAGTGAAGTGAACAAATGCCTTTTCAAAAAAGAAACACAAACTCATTCCCTTGTGTTGGGGTTGAAAAATTGCTAGAAGCCATGATAAAAGGTGAATAGAAGTGAACAACTTTCGGTGCCAAACCAAACGATCTTTCGTGAAGAAGAGAGTCAGTAATGAAGTGGCAATGAGAGATTAATGTTGTAGTAGACAACATTGAAGGCTCCATTGTTTCAAGACCTGGTGCCATCTCAAACACTGAGATCTAACGAAGTGCGAAGTAAATGCGTTGGGGTGGCAATGGAGTGTGAGACAATGTGGGATAAATGTTACCATTTTGGAATTAAATGTGTCCATCCATTGTTTGATCCCATAACATGTATACATATGAGGTATGTTGGTCTTTGCCACTGGAGATGCATGTGGTCCACCTTCGGTCAACATTGAAAATTGTAAGAAATTGTGGGGTTTCATCTCGATGTCATTTTCTAGATGGCTATTGACGTAGACATCCTTGAAAAAAATATTTTTATGTTCACCACATCATTACATGCATGGCAGTTAAATTTTTTTGGTCTTCGTCTCACATGGCACTCCACATGAACCCCACAAGATAAGGTGCCCCACTATATGGTCCTCTCCCCTAGCCCCATGAAAACTAATTTTATGTGAGCTATTTGCATCATTGAATCAATTAATCCCATTAATATTCTGTTTTTTAAAATCATTTAAAAAAATTAGATCAAATTGTTAAATTGGTTAAAATTGTTTGTTAAATTGTTTGCTATGTGAGTGTGCCCGAATTTGCCTCCAATTCAAGTGTTTCCCATACAAAATGAAAGTAAAGAGTCCAAGCCAAATCAATCAACCATTACATGACGCATTCACATGCCATGCCATACTATAGATATGAACCCTGAAACATCTCTGTTCAATTCCCCTCAAAGCCGAAAATGAGGTACACTTGAAAATCAATACAATTAATTAAATATTGCATAGTAACAGAACCCATGTTACTGTCCATATTGTATCTCTTTTTTGGGGTTGAAAATAAATGTATGCACCTAAACGAAACAAAAGATTCAGCTTAGAATATTAACATTAAAAGTTTTGCAAATTTTTCTTAGCAATGGCGGCTGACTAAATCTGTTGGCTATTCTCTGTAGGAACACCAGGTTTGCTTTGCTCCCACAATTGGAGTGTAGGAAGCATAGAGTAGGAGTAAAACAGTTCGCTTTCAAACATTCCGAGTCAAAACTATATTTATATTGTTCTTTAAGTGAATTTTCACGGTACATAGAGCGTCACCGCTTCTTATTGGTTTTCCATCGCTGGTACGTACTCTGAATCCTTCATCATATTTCTACATTATTAGCAGATAGAACCAATATATATTAATGTGAATTTACATTAAAATGTTGGAATAAATCACAGAATTATTGTTCGTGAATTTCATTACTTTTGTTTCTTTTTACCATGCCATTGGATTTATGCTGCCAAATCCAGTGAAGGATTCTTTGGTCTACTAGAAAACGATTTAGGTTAGACATGGAAGAATATAAGCCTTTCAAATGACAGTTGTTGGCGTTCAGTTGAGCCCTTGATCTTGATTTCGAATTAATTTTAATGGCGTCCCTGAAACAATTTTAAGACAAGGTTCTTGACTTTTTGGAGGGCACATAGACTTTTTTCTGAGAAATTAATAAAAAATATATTACATCAGGGAAAGAAGATTGGAACTCCACGGATTCAAATTCCTTGCCCAATCTATGTACCAATCACTAGACCTTACAGTATACATTGATCTTACAGTATACATTGAGGATCAGTGGACCTGTTAAATTAACAA